>JAREIS010001496.1:0-22552 GCA_030060385.1 Muscicapa striata striata
GATTTTTTTGGGATTTTTTTTTTTTTATTTTTTGGGATTGTTTTGGGATTTTTGGGGGGATTTTTTCTGGGATTTATTTGAGATTTTTTGGGATTTTTATGGGGAATTTTTGGGGATTTTTGGGGATTTTTGGGGGATGTTTTTGGGGTTTTTTTGGGATTTTTTTGGGATTTTTTGGGATTTTTTTGTGATTTTTTTGGGATTTGTTGGGATTTTTTTGGGGATTTTTTTGGGGATTTTTGTTGATATTTTTGAGGTTTTTTTTTGGGGATTTGTTGGGATTTGTTGGGATTTTTTTTATTTTTTGGGGATTTTTGTGGGATTTTTTGGGACTTTTTTTTGGATTTTTTTTTATTATTTTTTGAGGATTTTTTGGGGGATTTTTAAAGATTTTTTTGGGATTTTTTTGGTTTTTTTGGATATTTTTGGGGGATTTTTTGGGATTTTTGAGGATTTTTAATGGGATTTTTGGGATTTTTTGGGGATTTTTTGATATTTTTTGGGGTTTTTGGGGGTTTCAAATCAAATGAAATTGAGGAGTAAGGAAGGAAAATTGGGATTTTGGGGAGGGGAAATTGAGAGTGGGAGAGGGAAAATCGAGATTTAAGGAGAAAAAAAAATCCCAGAATTCCCATTTTAAAAAATTTTTAAATCCCAGAATTTCTTTTTTAAAAAAAAAATCCCAGAATTCCCATTTTTGTAAAAAAATCCCAGAATTCCCATTAAAAAAAATTTAAAATCCCAGAATTTCCTTTTTTAAAAAAAAAAAAAAATCCCAGAATTCCCATTTTTTTGTAAAAAAAAATCCCAGAATTCCCATTAAAAAAAAAAAATTTAAAAATCCCAGAATTTCCTTTTTTAAAAAAAAAAAAAATCCCAGAATTCCCATTTTTTTGAAAAAAAAAAAAAATCCCAGAATTCCTTTTTTTTTAAATCCCAGAATTCCCATTAAAAAAAAAAATCCAGAATTCCCATTTTTTAAAAAAAAATCCCACAATTCCCATTTTTTCCACTTCTCACCAATATTTTAAAAAATCCCAGATTTCCCTTTTTTGTATCCCAGAATTCCTATTTAAAAAAAATTTGCAGAATTCCCATTTTTTTAAAATCCCAAAATTCCCATCTTTTTTCCACTCACCACCAAGATTTAAAAAAAATCCCAAAATTCCCTTTTTTTAATCCCAAAATTCTCATTTTTTTTCCACTTTTCACCAAGATTTAAAAAAACCCAGAATTCCCATTATAAAACCAAAAAATCCCAGAATTCAAATTTTTTTTTAAAAATCCCAAAATTCCCTTTTTTTTTTTATCCTTTCCCCCCAAAAAATTTTCCCAAATCCCAAAATTTCAAATTTCAGATTTCGCAAATTTTGCTTTTTTTCGCCTCCGTTTTCCTCATTCCCCCACCCCAAAACCCTCTAAAAAATCGGGATTTTCACCCAAATTTGAATGTTTAATTTCTAATTTTGGATTTTATGAGTTTTGATTTTATTTTGGGGATAAAAATTTGAATTTTTTTTATTTTTTTTTGCAGAGAAATCCACGGATGACGAGGTGCAGAAATCAGACATTTCCTCCAGTTCCCAGGGAGTCATCGAGAAGGAGTCGCTGGGGCCTCTCCTGCTGGAGGTGGGGAAAGAATTCAAAAAAAAAAAAAAAAATTTGGGGAGTGGGGGAGGGAAAAAGGAAGGAGAAAAAAATGGGATTTTTGGGGATTTTTTGGGGATTTTTTGGGATTTTTTGGGGGTTTTTTTGAGATTTTTTTAAGATATTTTGGGATTTTTTGGGGGATTTTTTTGGGATTTTTTGGGGTTTTTGAGGATTTTTTGAGGATTTTTTGGGATTTTTTTTTGGAATTTTTTGGGGGTTTTTGGGGGATTTTTTGAGATTTTTTTTGAGGATTTTTTGGATTTTTGGGCGATTTTTTTGGAATTTTTTTGAGATTTTGGGCTTTTTGGGATTTTTTGGAGTTTTTTGGGATTTTTTTTGAGATTCTTTTAAAGATTTTTTGGGGATTTTTTGGGGATTTTTTGGGATTTTTTTTGAGATTTTTTTAAAGATTTTTTGGGGATTTTTTGGGGATTTTTTTGGATTTTTTGGAGTTTTTTGGGATTTTTTTTGAGATTTTTTTAAAGATTTTTGGGGATTTTTTGGGATTTTTTGGGGGGTTTGAGATTTTTTTAAGATATTTTGGGATTTTTTGGGGATTTTTTTATTTTCTGGGGGATTTTTTGGGGGTTTTGGGAGAATTTTTTGGGGATTTTTTGGGGTTTTTTTGGGATTTTTGAGGATTTTTGGGGATTTTTTGGGATTGTTTGGGAATTTTTGGGGGGTTTTTGCGGGATTTTTTGAGATTTTTTTGGGGAGTTTTTGGTTTTTTTTGATTTTTTAAAAGATTATAAAAGATTTTTTTGGGGGGATTTTTTTGAGGATTTTTTTTGATTTTTGGGGGATTTTTTTGCATTTTTTTTGAGATTTTTTGGGCTTTTTTGGGATTTTTTTGGAATTTTTTTGAGATTTTTTTAAAGATTTTTTGGGATTTTTTGGGATTTTTTGGGGATATTTTGGGATTTTTTTTTATTTTTTGGGGATTTTTTGAGATTTTTTGTGATTTTTTGGGGGGATTTTTTGGGGAGATTTCTGGGATTATTGGGGATTTTTTGGGAGGATTTTTGGGGATTTTTTTGGATTTTTGGGGATTTTTTGGGGAATTTTAAAGATTTTTTCGGGATTATTTGGGATTTTTTTTGAGATTTTTAAAGATTGGGGATTTTTTTGGGGATTTTTTGGGAATTTTTTTTGGTTTTTAAAGATTTTTTAAGAGTTTTTTTTTTTTTTTTTTGGGGGTTTTTGGGATTTTTGGGGATTTTTTGGGGTTTTTTGGGGTTTTTTTGAATTTTTGGGGATTTTTTAGGATTTTTTTTTGGTTTTTTTGCGGGACTTTTTGGGGATTTTTTTTGAATTTTTTTTTGGTTTTTTTTTTGTTATTTTTTGAGTTTTTTGGGGGTTTTTTTGAGATTTTTTAAAGATTTGTTGAGGATTTTTTTGGGGGTATTTTGGGATTTTTTTTTTTTTTTTGGGGGATTTTTTGCGATTTTTGGGATTTTGGGGGGATTTTTTGGGGAGATTTCTGGGATTTTTTGGGATTTTTTGGGGTCAATTTTGGGGTTTAATCTCAGATTTGGGATTTTCATGAGAGATAAATTTTCTGGAATTTGGGAATTCCCAAAAAAAATCAGGAACGTGAACGGGGAAAATTGGGAATGAACCAAATCCAAATTTTTTCTGGGCTGGGGCATTTGGGATAAAACCTTGGGAATTTTCCTTTTTTCACTCCTTGAGGGATTTTTGGGATCCAACCTTGGAATTTTCCCCCATTTCCCCATTTTTCCCATTTTCCCCATTTATCCCGTTTTTTTTCCTTTTTTTTCCCATTTTCCCCATTTTTTCCCTTTTTTTTCCATTTTTCCCCATTTTTCCCATTTTTTCCCCTTTTTTTCCATTTTTTTTCCCATTTTTCCCATTTTTTCCCTTTTTTTTCCATTTTTTTCCATTTCTTCACATTTTTTCCCATTTTTTCCCTTTTTTTCCATTTTTCCCATTTTTTCCCATTTTTCCCATTTTTTCCCATTTTTCTCCATTTTTCCCATTTTTCCCAATTTTTTCCCATTTTTCCCATTTTTTCCCATTTTTTTCCCATTTTTCCCATTTTTTCCCTTTCCCAGTCCCTGAATGGGATATTTAGGAAAAATCTCTGGAATTCTCCCATTTCCCAGACCCTGGGTGGGGTTTTGGGATAAAACTTTGGAATTCTTTCCTGTTCCAAACCCTGAATTTTTTTTCCCATTTTTCCCATTTTTCCCATTTTTTCCCATTTTTCCCATTTTTTTCCATTTTTCCCCATTCCCCAGGCCCTGGATGGGTTTTTGGGATAAAACTTTGGAATTCTTTCCTGTTCCAAACCCTGAATTTTTTTTTCCCTTTTTTTCCATTTTTCCCATTTTTTCCCTTTTTTCCCATTTTTCCCATTTTTCCCATTTTTTCCCATTTTTTCCCCTTCCCCAGTCCCTGAATGGGTTTTTGGGATATGATATCCCAATTTTTTCCCATTTTTTCCCTTTCCCAGCCCCTGAATGGGATATTCAGGATAAACATTTGGAATTTTTTCCCATTCCCCAGCCCCTGGATGGATTTTTGGGATAAAACTTTGGAATTCTTTCCTCTTCCAAACCCTGAATATTTTTCCCATATTTCCCATTTTTTCACCTTTTTTCCCTTCCCCAGTCCCTGGGTGGATTTTAGGGATACGATATCCCAATTTTTTCCCATTTTTCCCATTTTTCCCCATTTTTTCCCATTTATTCCCATTTTTTCCCATTTTTTCCCCTTTCCCAGTCCCTGAATGGGTTTTTGGGATATGATATCCCAATTTTTTCCCATTTTTTCCCTTCCCCAGCCCCTGGATGGATTTTTGGGATACGATATCCCAATTTTTTCCCATTTTTCCCATTTTTCCCATTTTTTCCCATTTTTTCCCATTTTTTCCCATTTTTTCCCATTTTTCCCCTTTCCCAGCTCCTGAATGGGATATTCAGGATGAACATTTGGAATTTTTCCCCATTCCCCAGGCCCTGGATGGGATATTCAGGATAAACATTTGGAATTTTTTCCCATTCCCCAGGCCCTGGATGGGTTTTTTTTCTTGGTGAACCGCGAGGGGCGGATCAGAGAACGTGACGGGGTACCTGGAATCAAACCATGGAATGGGATATTCAGGATGAACATTTGGAATTTTTTCCCATTCCCCAGGCCCTGGATGAGTTATTAGTGATAAATATTTGGAATTTTTCCCCATTCCCCAGGCCCTGGATGGGTTTTTTTTCGTGGTGAACCGGGAGGGGAGGATCAGAGAACGTGACGGGGTACCTGGAATCAAACCATGGAATGGGATATTCAAGATAAATATTTGGAATTTTTTTCCCATTCCCCAGCCCCTGAATGGGATATTCAGGATAAACATTTGGAATTTTTCCCCATTCCCCAGGCCCTGGATGAGTTATTAGTGATAAATATTTGGAATTTTTTCCCCTTCCCAGGCTCTGGATGGATTTTTTTTCGTGGTGAACCGCGAGGGGCAGATCCGAGAACCTGACGGGGTACCTGGAATCAAACCATGGAATGGGATATTCAGGATGAACATTTGGAATTTTTTCCCCATTTTCCAGGCCCTGGATGGGTTTTTTTTCGTGGTGAACCGGGAGGGGAGGATCGTGTTCGTGTCGGAGAACGTGACGGGGTACCTGGGCTACGGGCAGGAGGAGCTGATGAACTCCAGCGTTTACAGCATCCTGCACGTGGGAGACCACGCCGAGTTCGTCAAGAACCTGCTGCCCAAATCCCTGGGTAGGGCAGGGAAAACGGGGGGAAAATGGGGGGAAAGGGTGGGGGAAATATGGGGAAAATATGGGAGAAGTATGGGGAAAATTTGGGAAAAATATGGGGAAAATATGGGAGAAGTACGGGGAAAAATTGGGAAAAATATGGGGAAAATATGGGAGAAGTACGGGGAAAATTTGGGGAAAATATGGGGGAAATATGGGGAAAGTAGGGAAAAATTTGGGGAAAATTTGGGGAAAGTATGGGGAAAGTAGGGAAAAATTTGGGGAAAATTTGGGGAAAGTATGGGGAAAGTATGGGGAAAGTAGGGAAAAATTTGGGAAAAATTTGGGGAAAATATGGGGAAAGTATGGGGAAAGTAGGGAAAAATTTGGGAAAAATTTGGGGAAAATATGGGGGAAATACGGGGGAAAATGCAGGAAAAATGCAGGGGAAATCTGGGAAAAATCCAGAGAAAAATCTGGGAAAAATCAGGGTGAGATCGGGGGAAAATCGGGAAAAATCTGAAAAGATCTGGGGGAAATACGGGAAAAATAGTGGGAAAGTCTGGGGAAAATCTTGGGGAAAAAAAACGGGAAAAATCTGGGGAAAATATGGGAAAAATTTGGGGGAAATCTGGGAGAAATCTGGGAAAAATCTGGGAAAATCTGGAGGAAATCTGGGAAAACTCCAGGGAAAAATCCAGGAAAAATCTGGGAAAAATCTTGGAAAAATCGGGGAAAAATCCAGGAAAAAATTGGGGAAAAGGAGTGGGGGTGGGGTGGGTTTGGTCATTTTTTAGTGATTATTTAATTATTTTTCTTTAATTTTATTTTTATTTTTATTTTTATTTTTATTTTTATTTTTATTTTTATTTTTATTTTTATTTTTATTTTTATTTTTATTTATTCTATTTTTTGTTTTGGTTTTTTTTTGTTTTTGTTTGTATTTTGATTTTTTTTTTTTGCTTATTTAATTTTTATTTTTTATTTTTTATTTTTACTTTTTATTTTTGTTTTATTCATTTATGATTTTATTTCTTTTAATTCATTTTATTGAATTTTTGGGGAATTCTGGAGCATTCCCAGCACTTCCCTTAAATCCCAGAGATTTTCAGGAATTTCGAATCCCTCAAATCCCAGGGATTTTTTGGGAATTCTGACTGGATTGTGCTCCTTAAATCCCAGGGATTTTTGGGAATTCTGACTGGATTGTGCTCCTTCAATCCCAGGGATTTTTGGGAATTCTGACTGGATTGTGCTCCTTCAATCCCAGGGATTTTTGGGAATTCTGACTGGATTGTGCTCCTTAAATCCCAGGGATTTTTGGGGAATTCTGACTGGATTGTGCTCCTTAAATCCCAGGGATTTTTTGGGAATTCTGACTGGATTGTGCTCCTTAAATCCCAGGGATTTTTGGGAATTCTGGATGGATTTTGCTCCTTAAATCCCACAGATTTTTGGGAATTCTGACTGGATTTTGCTCCTCAAATCCCACGGATTTTTGGGAATTCTGGATGGATTTTGCTCCTTAAATCCCACAGATTTTTGGGAATTCTGGGTTCCTCAATTCCTCCCACTCCAGGGATTTTTGGGAATTCCCAATCCCATTTTTCCCATTTTTCCCATTTTTCCCATTTTTCCCATTTTTTTGTCCCCCCCAGTGAACGAGGTGCCGTGGCCGAAGCAGCTGCACCTTCCAATGCCAGATGCTGCTGCAGAGCCCCAAATCCCAGGGATCTTTGGGAATTAAATCCCAGGGATCTTTGGGAATTAAATCCCAGGGATCTTTGGGGATTTTTGGGAATTCCCAATCCCATTTTTCCCATTTTTCCCATTTTTTTCCCCTCCCCAGTGAACGGGGTGCCGTGGCCGCAGGAGCGTGTGGCTCCCACACCTTCCAGTGCCGGATGCTGCTGCAGAGCCCCAAATCCCAGGGATCTTTGGGAATTAAATCCCAGGGATTTTTGGGATATTTGGGAATTCCCAATCCCATTTTTCCCTTTTTTTCCCATTTTTCCCACTTTTCCCATTTTTTCCCCTCCCCAGTGAACGGGGTGCCGTGGCCGCAGGAGCGTGTGGCTCCCACACCTTCCAGTGCCGGATGCTGGTGCAGAGCCCCAAATCCCAGGGATCTTTGGGAATTAAATCCCAGGGATTTTTGGGAATTCCCAATCCCATTTTTCCCATTTTTCCCATTTTTTGTCCCTCCCCAGTGAACGGGGTGCCGTGGCCGCAGGAGCGTGTGGCTCCCACACCTTCCAGTGCCGGATGCTGGTGCAGAACCCCAAATCCCAGGGATCTTTGGGAATTAAATCCCAGGGATCTTTGGGAATTCCCAATCCCATTTTTTCCCATTTTTCCCATTTTTCCCATTTTTCCCATTTTTTGTCCCTCCCCAGTGAACAGGGTGCCGTGGCCGCAGGAGCGTGTGGCTCCCACACCTTCCAGTGCCGGATGCTGGTGCAGAACCACAAATCCCAGGGATCTTTGGGAATTAAATCCCAGGGATTTTTGGGAATTCCCAATCCCATTTTTCCCATTTTTCCCCTCCCAGTGAACGGGGTGCCGTGACCACAGGAGCGTGTGGCTCCCACACCTTCCAGTGCTGGATGCTGGTGCAGAACCACAAATCCCAGGGATCTTTGGGAATTAAATCTGAGGGATATTTGGGAATTCCCAATCCCATTTTTCCCATTTTTTCCCCTCCCAGTGAACGGGGTGCCGTGGCCGCAGGAGCCGGCGCGCCGCGGCTCCCACACCTTCCAGTGCCGGATGCTGGTGCGGCCGCCGGACGAGGCCGGGGCCGAGAACGCGGAGCTGCGGCAGCGCTACGAGGTGATGCAGTGCTTCACTGTGAGCCAGCCACGAGCCTTCCAGGAGGAGGGAGAAGGTGGGAAGGGATCCCAGGAGTTGTGGGATTTATTGGGATTTAATGGGATTTATTGGGATTTATTGGGATTGGGATTGGGCTTCACTGTGAGCCAGCCACGAGCCTTCCAGGAGGAGGGAGAAGGTGGGAAGGGATCCCAGGAGTTGGGATCTGATTGGGATTTGATTGGGGATGGGATTGGGATTGGGATTTGGATTGGGATTTGGATTGGGATTGGGATTGGGAATGGGATTGGATTGGCATTTAATTTTGATTGGGATTGGGTTGAGATTGGGATTGGATTGGGATTGAATTGGGATTGGGATTGGATTGGGATTGGGATTGGGATTGGGATTGGATTGGATTGGGATTGGATTTGGATTGGGATTGGATTAGGATTGGGATTAGATCGGGATTGGGAATGGATTGGGATTGGGCTTCACTGTGAGCCAGCCACGAGCCTTCCAGGAGGTGGGAGAAGGTGGGAAAGGATCCCAGGAGTTGGGATTGGATTGGGATTTGATTGGGGTTTATTGGGATTTGTTGGGATTGGGATTGGGATTGAGCTTCACTGTGAGCCAGCCACGAGCCTTCCAGGAGGAGGGAGAAGGTGGGAAAGGATCCCAGGAGTTGGGGTTGGATTGGGATTTGATCGGGGATGGGATTGGGATTGGGATTGGGAGTGGGAGTGGGATTGGAATGGCATTCAATTTTGATTGCAATTGGGTTGAGATTGGGATTGGGTTGAGAATGGGATTGGATTTGGATTGGGATTGGATTGAGATTGAATTGGGATTGGGATTGGGATTGGATTGGGATTGGGATTGGGATTGGGATTGGATTTGGATTGGATTGGGATTGAATTGGGATTGGGATTGGATTTAGATTGGGATTGGATTAGGATTAGATTGGGATTAGGATTGGATTGGGATTGGGATTGAGCTTCACTGTGAGCCAGCCACGAGCCTTCCAGGAGGAGGGAGAAGGTGGGAAGGGATCCCAGGAGTTGGGGTTGGACTGGGATTTGATTGGGATTTATTGGGATTTTATTGGGATTTATTGGGATTTGTTGGGATTTGATTGGGATTTGTTGGGATTTGATTGGGATTTGTTGGGATTTGTTGGGGGTTATTGGGATTTATTGGGATTTATTGGGATTTGTTGGGATTGGGCTTCACTGTGAGCCAGCCACGAGCCTTCCAGGAGGAGGGAGAAGGTGGGAAGGGAACCCAGGAGTTGTGGGATTTATTGGGATTTAATGGGATTTATTGGGATTTATTGGGATTTATTGGGATTGAGCTTCACTGTGAGCCAGCCACGAGCCTTCCAGGAGGAGGGAGAAGGTGGGAATGGATCCCAGGAGTTGGGATTGGATTGGGATTGGATTGGGATTTATTGCGATTTATTGGGATTTGTTGGGATTTGTTGGGATTTGTTGGGATTTGTTGGGGGTTATTGGGATTGGATTCGGATTGGGCTTCACTGTGAGCCAGCCACGAGCCTTCCAGGAGGAGGGAGAAGGTGGGAAGGGATCCCAGGAGTTGGGGTTGGATTGGGATTTGATCGGGGATGGGATTGGGATTGGGAGTGGGATTGGATTGGCATTCAATTTTGATTGGGATTGGGTTGAGATTGGGATTGGGTTGAGAATGGGATTGGATTTGGATTGGGATTGAATTGGGATTGGGATTGGGATTGGGATTGGGATTGGGATTGGATTTTGATTGGATTGGGATTGAATTGGGATTGGGATTGGATTTAGATTGGGATTGGATTAGGATTAGATTGGGATTAGGATTGGATTGGGATTGGGATTGGGATTGAGCTTCACTGTGAGCCAGCCACGAGCCTTCCTGCAGGATGGAGGAGGTGGGAAAGGATCCCAGGAGTTGGGGTTGGATTGGGATTTGATTGGGATTTATTGGAATTTATTGGGATTTATTGGGATTCACTGTGAGCCAGCCACGAGCCTTCCAGGAGGAGGGAAAAGTTGGGAAAGGATCCCAGGAGTTGTGGGGTTGGAATTGAGATTTGATTGGGGTTGGGATTTGGACTGAGATTGGAATTGGGGTTTGGTTCGAAACTGGAATGGGATTGGAATTGAGATTGGGAATGGGATTGGTTTGGCATTCAATTTTCCTTGGGATTGGGTTGAGATTGGATTGGGATTGGGGTTGGGCACCTTCCAGGAGGAGGGAGAAGGTGTGAAAACTTCTGGGATTTGGGATTTGTGGGGTTGGGTTTTGGGATTTGGGATTTGGGATTGGGATTGGGATTGAGCTTCACTGTGAGCCAGCCCCTCCTCCAGGAGGAGGGAGATGGTAGGGAAATGATCCCAGGAATTGTGGGATTGGGATTGAATTGGGATTCAATTTGAATTGGGATTGGATTGGATTTGGATTGGATTGAGATTGGGATTGAGACTGGGGTTGGGATTTATTTGGATTGGATTGGGATTGGGATTGGGATTGGGGTTGGGGTTGGGATTGGGATAGGCTTGGGATTGTTTTAGGATTACAATGGGATTGGGATTAGATTGGGATTGGGATTGGATTGGGATTGGGATTGGATTGGGATTGGGTTTGGGATTGAGCTTCACCGTGAGCCAGCCCCGTGCCTTCCAGGAGGAGGGAGAAGGTGGGAAAAGAATCCCAGGAATTGTGGGATTGGGAATTTGGGATTTGGGATTGGATTGGGATTGGGATTGGGATTGGAATTGGGTTTGGGTTTGGGATTGGAATTGGAACTGGAATTGGACTTGGAATGGAATTTGGAATTGGGCTTGCAGAGCAGGGTTGGGATCGGAATTCATTGGAATTCATTGGGATTGGGAGTGGGATGGCAGTGCAGGGTTGGGATTGGAATTGGAATTGGGATTGGGATTAGGATTGGGATTAGGATTGGGATTAAAATTCGATTTGGGATTGAGATTGGAATTGGGATTGGATTGAGATGGTAGTGCAGGGTTGGGATTGGGAGTGGGATTTGAATTAGGATTGGGATTAGGATTGGGATTAAAACTCGAATTGGGATTGAGATTGGAATTGGGATTGGATTGGGATGGCAGTGCAGGGTTGGGATTGGGATTGGGATTGGGAGTGGGATGGCAGTGCAGGGTTGGGATTGGGATTGGGATTAGGATTGGGATTAGGATTGGGATTAAAATTCGAATTGGGATTGAGATTGGAATTGGGATTGGATTGAGATGGCAGTGCAGGGTTGGGATTGGGATCAGGATTGGGATTGGCATGGGAATGCCAGCTGGGATTGGGATCTCTCTCCCTCTCCAGTTCCCCTTTCCCTGTCCCATCCATCTCTCCCCACCTCATTCCTGGGATAAATCCCACAATTCCCACAGGAGACGACAAATCCCAGAATTTTAGCACCAAATCCCAACAAAACCTGGAATTTTATTATCCCACCCCATAAAAGCAGAATCCCCGAGAACTAAAATCCCATTTCCTCAGATGAAAACCCCACACATCCAGAGGGAGAGAACCGAGAGTTGGGAATTCCAACCTGCAATTCCCAAATTTCCCAACGTTTTTCCCAGATTTCCAGTCGTGTCTGATCTGCATCGCCCGGCGTTTGCCCCGCCCGGCCGCCCCGGCCCCGACCGAGTCCTTCGTCACCAAGCAGGACACCACAGGTGAGGAATCCCAAAATTCCTGGGAATTCCCACAAAAATCCCGGAATTCCCACAAAAATCCCGGAATTCCCACAAAAATCCCGGAATTCCTGGGAATTCCACAAAAATCCCAAAATTTCCACAAAAATCCCATAATTCCCGGGAATTCCCACAAAAATCACAAAATTCCCACAAAAATCCCATAATTCCTGAGAATTCCCACAAAAATCCCAAAATTCCCACAAAAATCCCGGAATTCCTGGGAATTCCACAAAAATCCCAAAATTTCCACAAAAATCCCATAATTCCCGGGAATTCCCACAAAAATCACAAAATTCCCGGGAATTCCCACAAAAATCCCGAAATTCTGGGAATTCCCACAAAAATCCTGGAATTCCCATAAAAATTCTGGAATTCCTGGGAATTCCCACAAAAATCCTGAAATTCTGGGAATTCCCACAAAAATCCCGGAATTCCCACAAAAATCCCGAAATTCCTGGGAATTCCCACAAAAATCCTGGAATTCTGGGAATTCCCTCAAAAGTCCCAGAATTCTGGGAATTCCCATAAAAATCCCGGAATTCCTGGCATTTCCCACAAAAATCTTGGAATTCCCGGGAATTCCCTCAAAAATCCCAGAATTCCGGGAATTCCCACAAAAGTCCCAAAATTCTGGGAATTCCCACAAAAATCCCGGAATTCCCACAAAAATCCCGAAATTCCTGGGAATTCCCACAAAAATCCTGGAATTCTGGGAATTCCTCAAAAGTCCCAGAATTCTGGGAATTCCCATAAAAATCCCGGAATTCCTGGCATTTCCCACAAAAATCTTGGAATTCCCGGGAATTCCCTCAAAAATCCCAGAATTCCGGGAATTCCCACAAAAGTCCCAAAATTCTGGGAATTCCCACAAAAATCCCGGAATTCCCATAAAAATCCCGGAATTCCTGGGAATTCCCACAATAATCCCAAAATTCTGGGAATTCCCACAAAAATCCTGGAATTTCCAGAAAAATCCCGGAATTCCTGGGAATTCCCACAAAAATCCTGGAATTCCAGGAATTCCCACAAAAATCCCCAAATTCCCAGGAATTCCCACAAAAATCCCAAAATTCCTGGGACTTCCCACAGAAATCCTGGAATTCCCACAAAAATTCCGGAATTCCCAGGAATTCCCACAAAAATCCCAAAATTCCCATAAATATCCCGAAATTCCTGGGAATTCCCACAAAAATCCTGAAATTCCTGGGAATGCCCACAAAAATCCTGGAATTCCCACAAAAATCCTGGAATTCCTGGGAATTCCCTCAAAAATCCCGGAATTCCTGGGAATTTCCACAAAAATCCCGAAATTCCTGGGAATTCCCACAAAAATCCAAAATTTCCGGGAATTCCCACAAAAATCCCGGAATTCCCACAAAAATCCCGAAATTCCTGGGAATTCCCACAAAAATCCTGAAATTCTGGGAATTCCCACAAAAATCCCAAAATTCCTGGGAATTCCCACAAAAATCCCAGAATTCCCATAAAAATCCCGGAATTCCGGAAATTCCCACAAAAATCCCAAAATTCTGGGAATTCTCACAAAAATCCTGGAATTTCCATAAAAATCCCGGAATTCCTGGGAATTCCCACAAAAATCCCCAAATTCCCAGGAATTCCCACAAAAATCCCAAAATTCCTGGGACTTCCCACAGAAATCCTGGAATTCCCACAAAAATCCTGGAATTCCCAGGAATTCCCACAAAAATTCCGGAATTCTGGGAATTCCCACAAAAAATCCCGAAATTCCAGGCAATTCCCACAAAAATCTTGGAATTCCCGGGAATTCCCACAAAAATCCCAAAATTTCCATAAAAATCCCGGAATTCCCAGGAATTCCCACAAAAATCCCGGAATTCCCAGGAATTCCCACAAAAATCCCCAAATTCCCGGGAATTCCCACAAAAATCCTGGAATTTGGGATTTTTTTTTCCACTTTTCCCCCTTTTCCTCATTTTTTTATTTTTTCCTTTTCCCCCAATTTTCCCCTTTTTCCCCATTTTTCCCTTTTCCCTTTTCCCCTTCCCTCCTTTCCCTCTTTTCCTTCTTTTCAGTTTTTTTTTTTTTTTTCCCTTTTTCCCAAAGTTTCCTTTTTTCTTTTTTCCCTTTTTTTTGCTTTTCCCCTTTTCCCCTTCCCTCCCTTTCCCTATTTTCCCTTTTTTCCTTTTGTTTTTCCTTTTTTCCTTTTTCCTTTTTCCCTTTTTTTCCTTTTGTTTTTTCCTTTTTTCCTTTTTTCTTTTTTCCCTTTTTGTCCTTTTGTTTTTTCCTTTTTTCCTTTTTCCTTTTTCCTTTTTTTCCTTTTTTTTTCCTTTTTCCTTTTTTTTTTTTTCCCTTTTTTCCTTTTTTTTCCTTTTTTCCTTTTTTTCCTTTTTCTCCCTTTTTCCCTTTTCCCCCTTTTAACCCAATTTTGCTTTTCCCTCCTTTCCCCCTTTTTCCTCTTTTTTTTTTACTTCTTTTCCATTTCTTCCTTTCCCCCAATTTTTCCCTTTTCACTCCTCCTTTTCTCCCTTCCCCCATTCCCACAATTCCCACCTGAACTCCTCCAACCTCCCCATTCCCAACACCCAACTTCCCAAATTTCCCAAATTTCCCAAATTTCTCCTTTTTCCAGGAAAAATCATCTCCATCGACACGAGCTCTCTGCGCGCCGCCGGCCGCACGGGCTGGGAGGATTTGGTCCGGAAATGCATCTACGCCTTCTTCCAGCCCCAGGGCCGGGAGCCCTCCTATGCCAAGCAGCTTTTCCAAGAAGGTATCCCCACTTTTTTTTTTTTTTTTTGGGAATTTTTCCTTGGAAAAATCCAGGATCAAAAAAAAAAATCCGGATTTGCGTTTTTCGCGCCAAATTCGCGGCATCGTTTTTGTGCCGTCAAGTTTTTTATTTTTTTTTTAAAGTGATGATTCCAACTTGATATTTTGGGTTTTTTTGGGGGGTTTGGTTGGGATTTTGGAAAAATTTTTCCAGGATTTTTTTTCGGGAATTTTTTCCTTGGAAAAATCTGGGATTGCCAAAAAATCGATTTGCGTTTTTCGCGCCAAATTCACGGTGTCATTTTTGTGCCGTCGAGTTTGTTTTTTTTTTTTTTTTAAGTGGTGATTCCAACTTGATATTTTGGGTTTTTTTGGGGGTTTGGTTGGGATTTTGGAAAAATTTTTCCAGGATTCTTTTTCGGGAATTTTTTCCTTGGAAAAATCTGGGATCGCCAAAAAAATCGGGCGCGTCGTTTTTTGCGTCGAGTTTGGTTTGTTTTGGTGGTGATCCGAACAAATTGGCAGGATTTTTTTCGAATTTTTTGTGCAAAAAAAAAAAATCGATTTGTGTTTTGGTTTGATTTTTTTTTTTTTAAAGTGGTGATCCCAACTTGATATTTTGGGTTTTTTTGGGGGGGTTGGGTTGGGATTTTGGAAAAATTTTTCCAGGATTTTTTTTTTTTTGGGGGAATTTCCTGGTTTGGCTCTCGGCGCCGATGGCGGCGTTGAGTTTCTCCATTTGATCCTCCTTTTGTTTTATTCTGGTTTTTGGGATTTTCTTGGGATTTTCATGGGATATTTTTGGGATTTTCTTGGGAATTCCCAGAATTTTCCCTGGAATTCCCATTTTTCCTCCCAGTCCTGACTCTGGCACATCATTGAGCTCCTCATCCCCTTCACTCTGAGCAGCAGCTCCGTGCTGATCCTCCCTTGGTTTTGTTCTGGTTTTGGGGGATTTTCCTGTGATTTTTGGGGTTTTTCCTGTGATTTTTTGGGGGATTTTCCTGTGATATTTTGGGATTTTCCTGTGATTTTTGGGGGATTTTCCTGTGATTTTTTTTTTTGTGGATTTTCCTGTGATTTTTTTTTGGATTTTCCTGTGATTTTTTGGGGATTTTCTTGTGATTTTTGATTTTCCTGTGATTTTTTGGGGGATTTTCTTGTGATTTTTTGGGATTTTCCTGTAATTTTGGGGGGATTTTCCTCTAAATTTTTTTTTATTTTTCCTGGTGGATTTTTTTTGAGATTTTCCTCTGATTTTTTTGGGGATTTTCCTGTGATTTTTTGGGGGATTTTCCTGTGATTTTTTGGGATTTTCCTGTGATTTTTTTTTTTAATTATTTTCCTCTGATTTTTTGGGGATTTTCCTGTGATTTTTTTGGATGATTTTCCTGTGATTTTTTTTGGGATTTTCCTATGATTTTTTGGGATTTTCCTGTGATTTTTTGGGGGATTTTCCTGTGATTTTTTGGGATTTTCCTGTGATTTTTGGGGGGATTTTCCTGTGACTTTTTTGGGCTGATTTTCCTGTGATTTTTTGGGGGATTTTCCTGTATTTGATTTTCTGTATTTTTATTTTCCTGTTTTGGGGATTTTCCTGTGATTTTTTGATTTGGATTTCCTGTGATTTATTTTTCGTGATTTGGGATTTTCCTGTGATTTTTTTGGGGATTTTCCTGTAATTTTTTCGGGGATTTCCCTGTGATTTTTTGGGATTTTCCTGTAATTTTTTTTTTTTTTTGATTTTCCTGTGATTTTTTTTTTGGATTTCCCTGTGAATTTTGGGGGATTTTCCTGTGGTTTTTTTTTTTTTCCCCTGTGATTTTTTTTAATTTTCATGTGATATTTTGGGATTTTCCTGTGATTTTTTTTGGGATTTTCCAAAATTCCCATTTTTCCCCTCAGTGATGCCTCTGGCACGGCGTTCAGCCCCTCATCCCCTTCACGCTGAGCCACGGCTCCGTGCTGATCCTCCCTTGGTTCTATTCAGTTTTTGGGATTTTCCCGGGATATTTTTGGGATTTCCCCCACAATTCCCATTTTTTCCATTTTTTCCCACAGTGATGACCCGGGGCACGGCGTTCAGCCCCTCATCCCCTTCATGCTGAGCCACGGCTCCGTGCTGATCCTCCCTTGGTTCTATTCTGTTTTTTGGGATTTTCCCGGGATATTTTTGGGATTTCCCCCACAATTCCCATTTTTTTTCTCACAATTCCCATTTTTCCCCTCAGTGATGCCTCTGGCACGGCGTTCAGCCCCTCGTACCGCTTCACGCTGAGCCACGGCTCCGTGCTGATCCTCCCTTTATTGTACTCTGATTTTTGGGATTTTCCTGTGATTTTTTGGGGATTTTTCTGTGATTTTTTTGGGATTTTGTGGGATATTTTTGGGATTTTCCATAATTCCCATTTTTTCTCCCCAGTGATGACGCGGGGCACGGCGTTCAGCCCCTCGTACCGCTTCACGCTGAGCGACGGCTCCGTGCTGAGCGCCCACACCAAGTGCAAGCTGTGCTACCCCTCGAGCCCCGAGGTGCAGCCCTTCATCATGGGCATCCACGTCATCGACAGGTGGGACGCCCTTCCCGACAAATCTCGGGAATTCCATGGAATTCCCTGGAATTCCGGAGCCCCCGCTCCATCACCAGGGGGAGAAATGAAGCTCCAGGCTGGGATCCCATTTCTGGGCTTTTCCAGTTTTGTGTTTTCCCTTTCTTTGGGATTTTGCCGGAATTCCGAAAATTTTAAGTTTCTCAGGATTCCGGAATTTTTCAAGGCTCTTGTTGTTCCCTAAGGAAAATTTTCCGGTGTTTTCATCCTCTGGGTGAGGAGTTTTTCCATAAAATTTAGTCTCAGCTTCTTCCAGTTATTTCTTGGGTGCTCGGTGCTGGGTTGGGATTGGGATTGGGATTGGGTTTGGGATTGGGATTGAGTTTGGGATTGGGATTGGGATCAGGACTGGGATTGGTTTTGGGATTGGGATTGGGATTGGGTTTGGGATTGCGATTGAGTTTGGGATTGGGATTGGGATCAGGACTGGGATTGGTTTTGGGATTGGGTTTGGGATCAGGATCAGCATCGGGATCGGGATTAGGATCAAGATGGAGATCGGGACCAGGATTGGGATCGAGATCCGGATCAGGATCAAGGTTGGGAAGGGGATTGGGATTGGTACTGAGATGGGAATTGGGATTGAGATTGGGATTGGGGGTTTGGGTTTGGGCTCAGGATCAGGATTGGGATCGGGATCAGAATTGGGATCAGCATCAGAATTGGGATCAGGATCAGAATTGGGATTGGGATGGAACTGGGATCAGGATTGGATTGAGATCGGGATCAGGACTGGGATCGGGTTCAGATTCAGGACCAAGATTGGATTGGGATCAGGATCGGGATCAGAATTGGAATCAGGATTGGATTGAGATTGGGATTGGGATTGGGATTGGGATTAGGATTGGGATTAGGATCAGGATTGGGATGGGGATTGGATTGAGATTGGGATTGGTATTTGGATCAGGATTGGGATTGGGTTCAGGTTCAGGACCAGATTGGGATGGGGATTTGGATTGGGATTGGGAGCAGGATCAAAACCAGGATCAGGATTGGGATCAGGACTGGGACCAGGATTGGGCTTGGAATTGGGATTGGGATCAGGATCAAGACTGGATTTTTGGGATTGGGAACAGGATCAGGACCGGGATCGGGATCATGATCAGGATTGGGATTTGGTGTTGGGATTGAGATCGGGATTAGGATCCAGAACAGGATTGGGATCAAGACTGGGATTGGGATTGGGATTGGGATTGGGATCGAGATCAGGATCAGGTTCAGACCAGGACTGGGATTGGGACTGGGATTGGGACTGGGATTGGGATTGGAATTGGGATTGGGATTGGGATTGGGATTGGGATTGGGATGAGGATTAGGATCAAGATTGGGATCAGGAGTGGGACTGGAATTTGGATTGGGATCGAGATTGGGATCAGGATTGGGATCTTCCCCTCCCAAGGATTTTTGGGATCCTTTCTACCATTGGAGCAGGATTTGGGAGTCCTAGACGTGGACAAAGGGTTGGAGCAGCTGGAATTCCGAGCAGGAAATTTCCTGCATTTCCAGGAAACACCAAAAACTTGGGAAAACCCATTTTTTTTCTCTTTTTGCCCCACAGGGATCACGGAATTCTGTCCCCCCAGGACGCCCCGCGCCCGGCCTGGCCCTTCCCAGGCTGAACCCCAACGTTTCTCCGGGATCGGGAATGGCGCTGCCGCCTTCCCTCCCTCCCTCCAACGGCTCCGTCATGGCGGCCGCGCCCTCTCCCCATCCCGGCAATTCCCAACAGAATTTCGGCAATCCGCTGGCGCCCAACGTTGCCTTAAACCAAAACAACTCCCACCCTTTATCCCACGGCGGCTCCCCCATGAACAGCCCCGGCATTCCGGCGCCGCCGCCCTTCCTGTCGCCGTCGCGGCACCGCGGCAGCCCCGGGTTGATCCCCCGATCCCGAGCTCCTCCCGGCAATCCCTTCTCGCCGTCCCCGCTCCTCCTCCGGAGGCGGCGGCGGCGGCAATTCCCGGCCTTTCCCCGGCAACCCCGACGCCAACCCCGCCGCCTTCCCGGCGCCTTTGAGGCAGCAGAATTCCCAAAGCTCCCCGGTAGATTGAGCGGGAAATCGGAAGCGAAGGACGGCAAGGAGATGGCGACCATCTTGGGCGAGATGATCCAAAGCGACGCCGAGAAGACGCCGGAGCAGCCGCCGGGAATTGCGCACGGATCCGGCGAGGGCTCGGACGCCAAGTGCACCAGCCACCGGTTGGTGCAGCTGCTGGCCAGCACGGCCGAGCAGCAGCTGCGGCACCACGCCGACGCCGACACCAGCTCCAAGGACTCCTTGGCGTGCGCCGGCACGGCCGCGAGCGGCGCCGGCAGCTCCTGCCCGTCCTCGCACAGCTCGCTGACGGAGCGGCACAAGATCCTGCACCGGCTGCTGCAGGAGGGGAGCCCCTCGGACGTGCCGGGGCTGGCGCCGGAGCAGGACAAGAAGGAGAATCCCGGCGGGAATTGCGGCGGGAGCGCGGCGGAGGCGGAGAAGAAGAAGGAGGGCAAGGATCACCAGCTGCTGCGGTACCTGCTGGATAAGGATGAGAAGGAGGCGGCGGCGGCGCCCGCGCTCAGCCTGGACGACGTCAAGGTCAAGGTGGAGAAGGGCGAGGCCTCGGCAGAGCCGTGCCCGGCCCCGCCCGCGGCCGCCGGCGCCGCCCAGCACAAAATGGCCGCCGGGGAGGAGGGCAAGATGGAGGCGCAGGGGCAGGTGGGTGCGGGGGGGGGTGTGAGTCCTGCTGCCAATCCTGATCTTAATACCGGTCCTAATCCTAATCACAATCTTAATCCCAATCCCAATTCTAATCCTAATCCTAATTCCCGATCCCAATCCCAATCGTGATCCCAGTCCTGATCCCAGTCCTAATCCCGACCCCCATCCCAATCCCAATCCAATTCCAGTTCTGATCCCCACCCCAAACCCAATCCTAATCCCAGTCCCAATCCCCATCGCCATCCCCACCCCATCCCAGTACTGATCCCAATCCCGGTCCCAATCATAGACCTAATCCCAATCCTAATCCATATCATTATCCTGATCCCCATTGCAACCCTAATCCTAATCCTAATCCTAATCCCAAATCCAATCCTAATCCCAATTCCAATCCTAATCCCCATCCCAATGCTAATTCAAATATTAATCCTAATCCCAATTCCAATCCCAATCACAATCGCAGTCCTAATCCCAATTCCAAAACTAATTCAAATCCTAATCCCAACTGCAATCCCAATCCAATCCCAAATCCAATCCTAATCCTAATCCCAATCCCATTCCTAGTCCTAATTCAAGTTCCAGTCTTGATGCCTATCCCTAACCCGATTCTAATCCTAATCCCAATCCCTATCCACATCCTAACAGCAATCCTAATCCCAATCCTAATCTCAATCGTAATCCCTCCAATTCCAATACTAATTCAAATTTTAATCCTACTCATAATTCTAATGCTGATCCTAATCCCGATCCCCATCCCAACCCTCTTGCCAATCCTGATCCCAATCCCAAATCCAATTCCAATCACAATTCCCGTCCTAATCCCAATTCTAATCCCAACCCAATCCCAATCCAATTCCAACTCCGATCCCCACCCCAAACCCAATCCTAATCCCAGTCCCAATCCTAATCCCAGTCCCAATCCTAATCCCAGTCCCAATCCCCATCCCAACCACATCCCCACCTCAATACTGATCCCAATCCTGATCCAAATCATAAACCTAATCCCAATCCTAATCCCAATCTAAATCCCGATCCTAATCCCAATCCTAACCCCATCCTGATTCCAATCTTAATCCCAATCCTAATCCCAATCTAAATCCCAATCCTAAATTTAATCCTATTCCCAACCCATCGCAATTCCAGTCCCAATCCTAATCCAAATACTAATTCTAATCCTAATCCCAAACCCGTTGCTAATCCTAATACCAATTATAATCCCAGTCCCTACCCCGATCCTAATTACAATTCTAATATTAATCCTAATCCTAATACCCATTCTAATCCTAATCCCAATTCCGACCCCTGTCCCAATCCTAACCCCAATCCTAATCCCAATCGTTCCCTGATCCCCATCCCGATCATAATCCTAACCCTAATCCAAATCTAAATCCCAATCCTAATTCAAATCTAATTCCCAATCCTAATTTTAATCCTATTCCCAATCCAAATCCAAAGCAATTCCAGTCCAAATCCTAATCCTAATACTAATTCTAATCCTAATCTCAATCCCATTCCTAATCCCAATTCCAATCCCTAATCCTAATTCCAATTCCTAATCCTAATTCCAATTCCTAATCCTAATTCCAATTATAATCCCAATTCTTCCCCCCATCCTAATCCCAATCCTAATCCAGGATTAATTCCAGGATTTTTTCTTGGCTTATTCCAGGATTTTTCCTTCTTTTCTCTGGGAATTCCAGAAATTTTAGATCTGGCTCATTCCAAGATTTTCCCCTGGCTAATTCCAGGATTTTTCCTTCTTTTCCCTGGGAATTTTGGGAATTTGGGATCTGCTCTGGGAGCTGATTCCAAGTTGTTTTCCTTTTTTTCCCTGGGAATTTTGGGATCTGAATCCTGACTTTCTGATTCCAAGATTTTTTTCTTTCTTTTCCTGGGAATTTGGGAATTTTGAATTCAGGATCTGACTGATTCTATGATTTTTTCATTCTTTTCCTGGGAATTTTGGGAATTTTGGGATCTGGCTGATTCAAGATTTTATCCTTCTTTTCCATCATTTAAACTTGGGAAATTCTGAGAATTCCAGAAATTTTAGATCTGGCTCATTCCAAGATTTTCCCTGGCAAGATTTTCTGGCTTCCTTTTCCCTGGGAATTTGGGGAAATTTGGATTTGGCTGAATCCTGGACTTTTCTTGGCTCATTCCAGGATTTTTCCTTCTTTCCCTGGGAATTCTAGGAGTTTGGGAATTCCGGGGTTTGGGATTCTGGCTGATTCCATTTTTCCCTGCCTAATTCCAAGATTTTTCGTTCTTTTCCAGGAATTTTGGGAAATTTGGGAATTTGGGATCTAGTTGATTCCAGGTTTTTCCTTCTTTTCCATCATTTAAACCTGGGAATTCTGGAATTCCGAATTTAGATCTGCCTATTCCAGATTTTTCCTTTCCCTAGATTTTGGATCTCTGATTCGTTGATTTTTCATTCTTTCCCTGGGAATTTTGGTTATTTTGGGATCTAGCTGATTCCACGGTTTTTCCTTCATTTCCTGGGATTTTGGGATCTGACTGATTCCAAGATTGTTTCCTTCTTTTCCTAGAATTTTGGAATTTTGGAATTTT
>JAREIS010001497.1:0-20140 GCA_030060385.1 Muscicapa striata striata
ATAAGACTCTAGATCTCCTGAGCTCCCAGAATGAAAGGAATAAAGCAAGAAAACTTACAGAAGTCAGTGAAATAAAGATAAAGTTCCTGATGGAAGAGATTGAAGAGATGCCACTGATAAGTAGCTGAAAACCTTTTTTTGTGGGCTTAAAGGGACTATGACTTTACTAAAATTCCTTTAAACTGTGAAACATACTTGGGAGGCTAGGTGCTTGAGATGAAGACTTATTTTTTTGCTTCAGAAATGAAGCTCTCTGTTTTGGGACTGGAATATGAACAGAGACATTTGATAGAGAAAGAGATGAAGAGACTTTTGTGTTTTGGCAGCCTGCCTTTAAAATGACACCCCATGTGTTTTTCAGCAACCCATATACAGCTCTGGAAGGACTGTAAAAATGGGAGGAAAAAATCATAATTTGTAGTTTCCGGGTGGGTGCAGATTAGGAGAGTGAGACACCCTCTAAGCCTAAACAAAAAGAAGGAGATTCTCTCTCTTGATTGAACTGAAATGATTATTTAAGTGAACAACTGACCGAACTTTTTTTCTGTATGTTGCTGGTATAAGGAAAGGGGGAGGAGGGAATAATCTAGAAATCTCATTCTGAATTGTTTTGTGTTGTTCATAAATTTCTAGTTCCCTGTTTAAGCTTTGAGCCTGCTTTGTCTTTACTCCTAAACTCGAACCCCAAAAGAAATTAAATATATTAAAATTGGCAAACCCCAGTCACACCGTGGACAGCACGCCAAAGCCCAGTCTCAGGACCATGCCTCTGCATGCAACCACGGGCCTATTTCTCTGTGAAATAAAGATCACTTCACCACTTTTGTAATATCCATTTAGAGGAGGCCTTTGGCACTCCATGAACAGCCAGGGTTCTCAGTGGTGGCAGTATTAGTCTGGGAGAAATCCTGATTCCTTCGGAATTTGAGGTTTCAGACGACCAGTCTCAGGCCAAAGGCCCTGGATATGAACATTGGAAATTTTCCCTCTGAAAAAAACACACCCTCAAGTAGCCAGGGTTCTAACTGGTGGCATCTTTAGTCTAGGAGAAATCCTGATCCATTCGGAATTTGAGCTGTCAGAAGCCCAGTCTCAGGCCAATTACCCTGGATACGATCACTGGCCAATTTCCCACTGGAAAAAAGCACACCCTCCCAGTTTCTTAATACCAGTTTGGAGGTAGTGTTGGTCACTCCAATACTAGCCAGGGTTCTCAGTGGTGGCATCTTTAGTCTGGGAGAAATCCTGATCCATTCCGAATTTTAGCTGTCAGACGCCCAGTCTCAGGCCAATTACCCTGGATACGATCATTGGCCAATTTCCCGCTGGAAAAAACCACACCCTCCCAGTTTCTTAATACCAGTTTGGAGGTAGTGTTGGTCTCTCCAATAGCAGCCAGGATTCTAAGTGGTGGAATCTTTAATCTGGGAGAAATCCTGATCCCTTCGGAATTATAGCTGTCAGACGCTCTGTCTCAGGCCAATTATCCTGGATATGAATTCTGGCCGTATTCCCTCTGAAAAAAAACACACCCTCCCAGTTTCTTAAAAGCAGTTTTTAGGAAGTCATTGTATCTCCAAAAGTAGCCAGGATTCTAAGTGGTGGCATCTTTAGCCAGGGAGAAATCCTGATCATTTCGGAATTTTAGATGTCGGACACCCAGTCCCAGGCCAAGGTCCCTGGATAAGAACACATGCCATTTTCCCTCTGAAAAAAACCACACCCTCCCAGTTTCTTTATACCAGTTTGGAGGAAGACATTTTATCTGCAACAGGAGCTAAGGTTCTAAGGGGTGGCATCTTTAGTCTGGGAGAAATCCTGATCCTTTCGGAATTTTAACTGTCAGACACCGAGTCTCAGGCCAATTGCCCTAGCAATGAACATGGGCCATTTTCCCTCTGAAAAAAACCACACCCTCCCAGTTTCTTAATACCAGTTTGGAGGTAGTGTTGGTCTCTCCAAAAGTAACCAGGCTTCTAACTGCTGGCATCTTTAGTGTGCGAGAAAACATTAGGTTTGGAATTTTAGCACGCCGAAGCCCAGTCTCAGGACCATGCCCCTGCATGCAAAGAAGGGCCTATTTCTCTGTGAAATAAAGATCACTTCACCACTTTTGTAATATCCATTTAGAAGAGGCCTTTGGCACTCCATGAACAGCCAGGGTTCTCAGTGGTGGCAGTTTTAGTCTGGGAGAAATCCTGATTCCTTCGGAATTTGAGGTTTCAGACACCCAGTCTCAGGCCAAGGGCCCTGGATATGAACATTGGCAATTTTCCCTCTGAAAAAAACCACACCCTCCCAGTTTTTTAATACCAGTTTGGAGGTAGTGTTGGTCTCTCCAATAGCAGCCAGGATTCTAAGTGGTGGTATCTTTAATCTGGGAGAAATCCTGATCCCTTCGGAATTTTAGCTGTCAGACGCTCAGTCTCAGGCCGATTACCCTGGATACGATCATTGGCCAATTTCCCGCTGAAAAAAACCACACCCTCCCGGTTTCTTAATACCAGTTTGGAGGAAGACATTTTATCTGCAACAGGAGCTAAGGTTCTAAGGGGTGGCATCTTTAGTCTGGGAGAAATCCTGATCCTTTCGGAATTTTAACTGTCAGACACCCAGTCTCAGGCAAATTATCCTGGATATGAACACTGGCCATTTTCCCAAGGAAAAAAAACACACCCTCCCAGATTCTTAAAAGAAGTTTTAGGAAGTCATTGTATCTCCAAAAGTAGCCAGGATTCTAAATTGTGGCATCTTTAGTCTGGGAGAAAACCTGATCATTTCGGAATTTTAGATGTCAGACACCCAGTCTCAGGCAGGGGTCCCTGGATAAGAATACATGCCATTTTCCCTCTGAAAAAAACCACACCCTCCCAGTTTCTTTTTACCAGTTTGGAGGTAGTGTTGGTCACTCCAATAGTAGCCAGGATTCTCAGTGGTGGCATCTTTAGTCTAGGAGAAATCCTGATCCATTCCGAATTTGAGCTGTCAGACGCCCAGTCTCAGGCCAATTACCCTGGATACGATCATTGGCCAATTTCCCGCTGAAAAAAACCACACCCTCCCAGTTTCTTAATACCAGTTTGGAGGAAGACATTTTATCTGCAACAGGAGCTAAGGTTCTAAGGGGTGGCATCTTTAGTCTGGGGGAAATCCTGATCCTTTCGGAATTTTAACTGTCAGACACCCAGTCTCAGGCCAAGGGCCCTGGATATGAACATTGGCAATTTTCCCTCTGAAAAAAACGACACCCTCCCAATTTCTTAATACCATTTCGGAGGAAGATACAGTCTCTTAAAAAGTAGCCAGGGTTCTAACTGGTGGCATCTTTAGTCTAGGAGAAATCCTGATCCCTTCGGAATTTTAGCTGTCAGACGCCCAGTCTCAGGCCAATTATCCTGGATATGAACACTGGCCATTTTCCCTCGGAAAAAAACCACACCGTCCCAGTTTCTTAAAAACAGTTTTTAGGAAGACATTGTATCTCCAAAAGTAGCCAGGATTCTAAGGGGGGGCATCTTTTGTCTGGGAGAAATCCTGATCATTTCGGAATTTTAGATGTCAGACACCCAGTCTCAGGCCAAGGTCCCTGGATAAGAACATTGGCCATTTTCCCTCTGAAAAAACCCACACCCTCCCAGTTTCTTTATACATGTTTGGAGGTAGTGTTGGTCACTCCAAAGTAGCCAGGGTTCTCAGGGTTCCCCCATCTTCAGTCTGGGAGAAATCCTGATCCCTTCGGAATTTTAGATTTCAGACGACCAGTACCAGGCCCATTGCCTTGGACACGAACATAGGCCATTTTCGCTCTGAAAAAAAACACACCCTCCCAGTTTCTTAATACCAGTTTGGAGGAAGACATTTTATCTGCAATAGTAGCTAAGGTCCTAAGTGGTGGCGTCTTTAGTCTGGGAGAAATCCTGATTCTTTCGGAATTTTAACTGTCAGACACCCAGTCTCAGGCCAATTGCCCTTGTTACGAACATGGGCCATTTTCCCTCTGAAAAAAACCACACCCTCCCAGTTTCTTAATACCATTTAGGAGGAAGATACAGTCTCTTCAAAAGTAGCCAGGGTTCTAACTGGTGGCATCTTTAGTCTAAGAGAAATCCTGATCCCTTCGGAATTTGAGCTGTCAGACGCCCAGTCTCAGGCCAAGGTCCCTGGAAAGGAACATTGGCCAATTTCCCTCTGAAAAAAACCACACCCTCCCAGTTTCTTAATTCCAGTTTGGAGGTAGTGTTGGTCTCTCCAAAAATAACCAGGCTTCTAACTGCTGGCATTTTTGTCTGCGAGAAAACATTACGTTTGGAATTTTAGCACGTGTGCCGGGGACTCATGGAAAGGAGGGGGGGGTGGTAGCCCATTCCCCATAGAGGCCACATGGAAAGCACATGCTGCTGAGACAAAGAGAGCAGGGGTCTCCTCTAAGAGCCTCCCCTGAGGCTGCGGGGACCAATCAGAGACCTGGGTGGGTGATTTATAGCCCAGGAAACCAATTAGAACGCTGTTTCTCTTTTACGAATCACAGGAAAGAAGTTAGTTTTGTGTCTTTTGTTTTCGGTGGGGGAGGAGAGAGGAGCTGGCAGGGGCTCGGGTCCCAGCATGGGGCCCGGCCGGGCTGAGCCCGGGAGGAGGAAGGGCCCAGCCCCGGGATGACTCCCGCCCGGGAAGGCCCCGGAGTGGACTCGGCTCTGACCCGGCCCGGCTCCGGCCCGGCACGGGGTGCGGACAGCCTGGACTCGGGAATGCCCCGAGCGGCCGGACTCGTGGGGAGCCTGGCCCGGCCCGGCTCGGCTCGGCTCGGCTCGGCTCGGCCCCCAGCCCCCGCACAGCCCCGGCGGGGGCTCGGCTCGGCTCGGCCCGGCCCGGCCCCGCGCGGCACGGCTCGGCTCGGTCTTCCTGCTCCATCTGGCATGGCCAAGCGTTCTGAGAAGTGGCCCCCCAGATGGCCACGTAGCTTCTTCACTGTCTGGATACAGACCCCAGCTGAGCACGCAGCAGAGGGAGGTCCAGCCATCTCCACCTGGTCCCCTGGTGGCCACGTTTTTCCAGCGTGGCTTCAGCATGGCTACTTCACTTTCTGGATACAAGTTTAACTTTAAGTGCCTGGATAAGACTCTAGATCTCCTGAGCTCCCCAGAATGAAAGGAATAAAGCAAGAAAACTTACAGAAGTCAGTGAAATGAAGATAAAGTTCCTGATGGAAGAGATTGAAGAGATGCCACTGATAAGTAGCTGAAAACCTTTTTTGTGGGCTTAAGGGGACTATGACTTTACTAAAATTCCTTTAAACTGTGAAATATACTTGGGGAGGCTAGGTGCTTGAGATGAAGACTTATTTTTTTGCTTCAGGGAAATGAAGCTCTCTCTGTTTTGGGACTGGAATATGAACAGAGACATTTGATAGAGAAAGAGATGAAGAGACTTTTGTGTTTTTGGCAGCCTGCCTTTAAAATGACACCCCATGTGTTTTTCAGCAACCCATATACAGCTCTGGAAGGACTGTAAAAATGGGAGGAAAAAATCATAATTTGTAGTTTCCGGGTGGGTGCAGATTAGGAGAGTGAGATACCCTCTAAGCCTAAACACAAAGAAGGAGCTTCTCTCTCTTGATTGAACTGAAATGATTATTTAAGTGAACAACTGACCGAACTTTTTTTCTGTATGTTGCTGGTATAAGGAAAAGGGGAGGAGGGAATAATCTAGAAATCTCATTCTGAATTGTTTTGTGTTGTTCATAAATTTCTAGTTCCCTGTTTAAGCTTTGAGCCTGCTTTGTCTTTACTCCTAAACTCGAACCCCAAAAGAAATTAAATATATTAAAATTGGCAAACCCCAGTCACACCGTGACAGCACATAAAGCCCAGTCTCAGGACCATGCCCCTGCATGCAAAGAAGGGCCTATTTCTCTGTGAAATAAAGATCACTTCACCACTTTTGTAATATCCATTTAGAGGAGGCCTTTGGCACTCCATGAACAGCCAGGGTTCTCAGTGGTGGCAGTATTAGTCTGGGAGAAATCCTGATTCCTTCGGAATTTGAGGTTTCAGACGACCAGTCTCAGGCCAAGGGCCCTGGATATGAACATTGGCAATTTTCCCTCTGTGCAAAACCACACCCTCCCAGTTTCTTAATACCATTTAGGAGGAAGATACAGTCTCTTCAAAAGTAGCCAGGGTTCTAACTGGTGGCATCTTTAGTCTAGGAGAAATCCTGATCCATTCGGAATTTGAGCTGTCAGACGCCCAGTCTCAGGCCAATTACCCTGGATACGATCATTGGCCAATTTCCCACTGGAAAAAAGCAAACCCTCCCAGTTTCTTAATACCAGTTTGGAGGTAGTGTTGGTCACTCCAATACTAGCCAGGGTTCTCTGTGGGGGCATTTTAGTCTGGGAGAAATCCTGATCCATTCCGAATTTTAGCTGTCAGACGCCCAGTCTCCGGCCGATTACCCTGGATACGATCATTGGCCAATTTCCCGCTGAAAAAAACCACACCCTCCCAGTTTCTTTATACCAGTTTGGAGGAAGACATTTTATCTGCAACAGGAGCTAAGGTTCTAAGGGGTGGCATCTTTAGTCTGGGAGAAATCCTGATCCTTTCGGAATTTTAACTGTCAGACACCCAGTCTCAGGCAAATTATCCTGGATATGAACAGGCCTCCATGGACAGCCAGGGTTCTCAGTGGTGGCAGTATTAGTCCTGGAGAAATCACAGTTCCTTCGAATTTGAGGTTTCAGGCGACAGTCTCAGGCCAAAGGCCTGGATATGAACATTGGAAATTTTCCCTCTGAAAAAAACACACCTCCATATTTCTTAATACCATTTGGAGGAAGATACAGTCTCTTCAAAAGTAGCCAGGGTTCTAACTTGTAGCATCTTTAGTCTAGGAGAAATCCTGATCCCTTTGGAATTTGAGCTGTCAGACACCCAGTCTCAGGCCAATCCCTGATATGACACATGGCCATTTTCCTGGAAAAAACACACCTCCCATTTCTTAAGTACCAGTTTGAGATTGACTCCAGAAGCCAGGTTCTAGGGTGGCTTTAGTCTGGGAGAAATCCGATCCTTCGAATTTAGTTTCAGACACCAGTCCAGGCCAGCCTGGAAGAACATTGGCATTTTCCTCTGAAAAACACACCCTCCCAGTTTCTTAATACCAGTTTGGAGGAAGTAGCAAAGACTAGGTTCTAATGTGCTCTTAGTCTGGAGAAATGATCCTTGAATTTACTGTCAGACACCCAGTCTCAGGCAATGCCTTATGAACATGGGCATTTTCTCTGAAAAACACACCCTCCCAGTTTCTTAATCCAGTTTGGAGAGTTTGGTCTCTCCAAAGTACCAGGTTCTAATGTGGCATTTTAGTCTGCGAGAGAACATTACGTTTGGAATTTTAGCACGCAAGCCCAGCTCTCAGGACCATGCCCCTGCATGCAACCAAGGGCCTATTTCTCTGTGAAATAAAGATCACTTCACCACTTTTGTAATATCCATTTAGAGGAGGCTTTTGGCACTCCATGAACAGCCAGGGTTCTCAGTGGTGGCACTATTAGTCTGGGAGAAATCCTGATTCCTTTCGAATTTGAGGTTTCAGACGACCAGTCTCAGGCCAAGGGCCCTGGATATGAACATTGGCAATTTTCCCTCTGAAAAAAACCACACCCTCCCAGTTTCTTAGTATCATTTAGGAAGATACAGTCTCTTCAAAAGTAGCCAGGGTTCTAACTGGTGGCATCTTTAGTCTAGGGAAATCTGATCCCTTCGGAATTTGAGCTGTCAGGCAGCCCAGTCTCAGGCCAAGGTCCTGGATAAGAACATTGGCCATTTTCCCTCTGAAAAAAACCACCCTCCCAGTTTCTGTATACCAGTTTGGAGTGAGTGTTGGTCTCTCAATATTAGCCATGATTCTAAGTCGTGGGATCTTTAATCTGGGAGAAATCCTGATCTCTTCAGAATTTTAGCTGTCAGACGCCCAGTCTCAGGCCAATTATCCTGGATATGAACACTGGCTATTTTCCTCGGAAAAAAAAAAAAAAACCCTCCCAGTTTCTTAAAAGCAGTTTTAGGAAGTCATTGTATCTCTAAAAGTAGCCAGGATTCTAAGTGGTGGCATCTTTAGTCAGGAGAAAAACCACAATCATTCAGATTTTAGATGTATCAGACATCAGTCTCAGGCCAAGGTCCCTGGATAAGAACACGTGCCATTTTCCCTCTGAAAAAAACCACACCCTCCCAATTTCTTATCCAGTTTGGAGGTAGTGTTGGTCTCTCCAAAAGTATCCAGGGCTTCTAACTGCTGGCATCTTTTGTCTGCAGAAAACATTAGGTTTTAATTTTAGCAGCAAACCCAGTCTCAGGACCATGCCCTGCATGCAAAGAAGGGCCTATTTCTCTGTGAAAAAAGTTCACTTAACCACTTTTGTAATATCCATTTAGAGGAGAATTTTGGCACTCCATGAACAGCCAAGGTTCTCAGTGGTGGCAGTTTTAGTCTGGGAGAAATCCTGATTCCTTCGGAATTTGAGGTTTCAGACGACCAGTCTCAGGCCAAGGGCCCTGGATATGAACATTGGAAATTTTCCCTGAAAAACACACCTCCCAGTTTCTTAATACCATTTAGGAGGAAGATACAGTCTCTTCAAAAGTAGCCAGGATTCTAAGTGGTGGGATCTTTAGTCTGGGAGAAACCTGATCATTCTGGAATTTTAGCTGTCAGACGCCCAGTCCCAAGGCCAATTATCCTGGATATGAACGCTGGCCATTTTCCCAAGGAAAAAAACACACCCTCCCAGATTCTTAAAAGAAGTTTTAGGAAGACATTGTATCTCCAAAAGTAGCCAGGATTCTAAATCGTGGCATCTTTAGTCTGGGAGAAAACCTGATCATTTCGGAATTTTAGCTGTCAGACACCCAGTCTCAGGCCAAGGGCCCTGGATACGATCATTTGGCCAATTTCCCGCTGAAAAAAAACCACACCCTCCCAGTTTCTTAATACCAGTTTGGAGGAAGACATTTTATCTGCAACAGGAGCTAAGGTTCTAAGGGGTGGCATCTTTAGTCTGGGAGAAATCCTGATCCTTTCGGAATTTTAACTGTCAGACACCCAGTCTCAGGCCAAGGCCCTGGATATGAACATTGGCAATTTTCCCTCTGAAAAAACCACACCTCCCAATTTCTTAATACCATTTCGGAGGAAGATACAGTCTCTACAAAAGTAGCCGGGGTTCTAACTGGTGGCATCTTTTATTCTAGGAGAAATCCTGATCCCTTCGGAATTTGAGCTGTCAGACACCCAGTCTCAGGCCAATTATCCTGGATATGAACACTGGCCATTTTCCTCGGAAAAAACCACACCCTCCCAGTTTCTTAAAAGCAGTTTTAGGAAGACATTATATCTCCAAAAATAGCCAGGATTCTAAGGGGTGGCATCTTTTGTCTAGGGAGAAATCCTGATCATTTCGAATTTTAGATGTCAGACACCCAGTCTCAGGCCAAGGTCCCTGGATAAGAACACATGCCATTTTCCCTCTGAAAAACCCACACCCTCCCAGTTTCTTTATACATGTTTGGAGGTAGTGTTGGTCACTCCAAAGTAGCCAGGGTTCTCAGGGTTCCCCATCTTCAGTCTGGGGGAGAAACCTGATCCCTTCGGAATTTTAGATTTCAGACGACCAGTCCCAGGCCCATTGCCTAGGACACGAACATAGGCCATTTTCGTTCTGAAAAAAACCACACCCTCCCAGTTTCTTAAAACCAGTTTGGAGGAAGACATTTTATCTGCAATAGGAGCTAAGGTTCTAAGGGGTGGCGTCTTTAGTCTGGGAGAAATCCTGATTCTTTCGGAATTTTAACTGTCAGACACACCCAGTCTCAGGCCAATTGCCCTGGATACGAACATGGACATTTTCCCTCTTAAAAAAACACACCCTCCCAGTTTCTTAATTCCAGTTTGGAGGTAGTGTTGGTCTCTCCAAAAGTAACCAGGCTTCTAACTGCTGGCATTTTTAGTCCAAGTAGATAACATTACGTTTGTAATTTTAGCACGCCAAAGCCCAGTCTCAGGACCATGCCCCTGCATGCAAAGAAGGGCCTATTTCTCTGTGAAATAAAGATCACTTCACCACTTTTGCAATATCCATTTAGAGGAGGCTTTTGGCACTCCATGAACAGCCAGGGTTCTCAGTGGTGGCAGTATTAGTCTGGGAGAAATCTGATTCCTTCGAATTTGAGGTTTCAGGCGACCAGTCTCAGGCCAAGGGCCCTGGATATGAACATTGGCAATTTTCCCTCTGTGCAAAACCACACCCTCCCAGTTTCTTAATACCAGTTTGGAGGTAGTGTTGGTCACTCCAATACTAGCCAGGGTTCTCAGTGGTGGCATCTTTAGTCTGGGAGAAACTGATCCATTCAATTTTAGCTGTCAGACGCCCAGTCTCAGGCCAATTACCCTGGATACGATCATTGGCCAATTTCCTGCTGGAAAAAACCACACCCTCCCAGTTTCTTAATACCAGTTTGGAGGAAGACATTTTATCTGCAACAGGAGCTAAGGTTCTAAGGGTGGCATCTTTAGTCTGGGAGAAATCCTGATCCTTTCGGAATTTTAACTGTCAGACACCCAGTCTCAGGCCAATTGCCCTTGCTATGAACATGGGCCATTTTCCTCTGAAAAAACCACACCCTCCCAGTTTCTTAATTCCAGTTTGGAGGTAGTGTTGGTCTCTCCAAAAGCAACCAGGCTTCTAACTGCTGGCATTTTAGTCTGCTAGAGAAACATTACGTTTGTAATTTTAGCACGCCAAAGCCCAGTCTCAGGACCATGACCCTGCATGCAACCAAGGGCCTATTTCTCTGTGAAATAAAGATCACTTCACCACTTTTGTAATATCCATTTAGAGGCTTTGGCACTCCATGAACAGCCAGGGTTCTCAGTGGTGGCACTATTAGTCTGGGAGAAATCCTGATTCCTTCGGAATTTGAGGTTTCCAGACGACCAGTCTCAGGCCAAAGGGCCCTGGATATGAACATTGGCAATTTTCCTCTGTGCAAAACCACACCCTCCCAGTTTCTTAATACCATTTAGGAGGAAGATACAGTCTCTTCAAAAGTAGCCAGGGTTCTAACTGGTGGCATCTTTAGTCTAGGAGAAATCCTGATCCCTTCGAATTTGAGCTGTCAGACGCCCAGTCTCAGGCCAATTACCCTGGATAAAAGTAGCCAGGGTTCTAAATCGTGGCATCTTTAGTCTGGGAGAAAACCTGATCTTTTCGGAATTTTAGCTGTCAGACACCCAGTCTCAGGCCAAGGGCCCTGGATACGATCATTGGCCAATTTCCCGCTTAAAAAAACCACACCCTCCCAGTTTCTTAATACCAGTTTGTAGGAAGACATTTTATCTGCAACAGGAGCTAAGGTTCTAAGGGGTGGCATCTTTAGTCTGGGAGAAATCCTGATCCTTTCGGAATTTTAACTGTCAGACACCCAGTCTCAGGCCAAGGGCCCTGGATATGAACATTGGCAATTTTCCCTCTGAAAAAAACCACATCCTCCCAATTTCTTAATACCATTTAGGAGGAAGATACAGTCTCTACAAAAGTAGCCGGGGTTCTAACTGGTGGCATCTTTATTCTAGGAGAAATCCTGATCCCTTCGGAATTTGAGCTGTCAGACACCCAGTCTCAGGCCAATTATCCTGGATATGAACACTGGCCATTTTCCCTCGGAAAAAAACCACACCCTCCCAGTTTCTTAAAAGCAGTTTTTAGGAAGACATTATATCTCCAAAAATAGCCAGGATTCTAAGGGGTGGCATCTTTTGTCTAGGAGAAATCCTGATCATTTCGGAATTTTAGATGTCAGACACCCAGTCTCAGGCCAAGGTCCCTGGATAAGAACACATGCCATTTTCCCTCTGAAAAAACCCACACCCTCACAGTTTCTTTATACATGTTTGGAGGTAGTGTTGGTCACTCCAAAGTAGCCAGGGTTCTCAGGGTTCCCCCATCTTCAGTCTGGGAGAAATCCTGATCCCTTCGGAATTTTAGATTTCAGACGACCAGTCCCAGGCCCATTGCCTAGGACACGAACATAGGCCATTTTCGCTCTGAAAAAAACCACACCCTCCCAGTTTCTTAAAACCAGTTTGGAGGAAGACATTTTATCTGCAATAGGAGCTAAGGTTCTAAGTGGTGGCGTCTTTAGTCTGGGAGAAATCCTGATTCTTTCAGAATTTTAACTGTCAGACACCCTGTCTCAGGCCAATTGCCCTGGATACGAACATGGGACATTTTCCCTCTTAAAAAAAACACACCCTCCCAGTTTCTTAATTCCAGTTTGGAGGTAGTGTTGGTCTCTCCAAAAGTAACCAGGCTTCTAACTGCTGGCATTTTTAGTCTGCGAGAAAACATTACGTTTGGAATTTTAGCACGCCAAAGCCCAGTCTCAGGACCATGCCCCTGCATGCAAAGAAGGGCCTATTTCTCTGTGAAATAAAGATCACTTCACCACTTTTGCAATATCCATTTAGAGGAGGCTTTTGGCACTCCATGAACAGCCAGGGTTCTCAGTGGTGGCAGTATTAGTCTGGGAGAAATCCTGATTCCTTCGGAATTTGAGGTTTCAGACGACCAGTCTCAGGCCAAGGGCCCTGGATATGAACATTGGCAATTTTCCCTCTGTGCAAAACCACACCCTCCCAGTTTCTTAATATCAGTTTGGAGGTAGTGTTGGTCACTCCAATACTAGCCAGGGTTCTCAGTGGTGGCATCTTTAGTCTGGGAGAAATCCTGATCCATTCCGAATTTTAGCTGTCAGACGCCCAGTCTCAGGCCAATTACCCTGGATACGATCATTGGCCAATTTCCTGCTGGAAAAAACCACACCCTCCCAGTTTCTTAATACCAGTTTGGAGGAAGACATTTTATCTGCAACAGGAGCTAAGGTTCTAAGGGGTGGCATCTTTAGTCTGGGAGAAATCCTGATCCTTTCGGAATTTTAACTGTCAGACACCCAGTCTCAGGCCAATTGCCCTTGCTATGAACATGGGCCATTTTCCCTCTGAAAAAAACCACACCCTCCCAGTTTCTTAATTCCAGTTTGGAGGTAGTGTTGGTCTCTCCAAAAGTAACCAGGCTTCTAACTGCTGGCATTTTTAGTCTGCGAGAAAACATTACGTTTGTAATTTTAGCACGCCAAAGCCCAGTCTCAGGACCATGCCCCTGCATGCAAAGAAGGGCCTATTTCTCTGTGAAATAAAGATCACTTCACCACTTTTGTAATATCCATTTAGAGGAGGCTTTTGGCACTCCATGAACAGCCAGGGTTCTCAGTGGTGGCAGTATTAGTCTGGGAGAAATCCTGATTCCTTCGGAATTTGAGGTTTCAGACGACCAGTCTCAGGCCAAGGGCCCTGGATATGAACATTGGCAATTTTCCCTCTGTGCAAAACCACACCCTCCCAGTTTCTTAATACCAGTTTGGAGGTAGTGTTGGTCACTCCAATACTAGCCAGGGTTCTCAGTGGTGGCATCTTTAGTCTGGGAGAAATCCTGATCCATTCCGAATTTTAGCTGTCAGACGCCCAGTCTCAGGCCAATTACCCTGGATACGATCATTGGCCAATTTCCTGCTGGAAAAAACCACACCCTCCCAGTTTCTTAATACCAGTTTGGAGGAAGACATTTTATCTGCAACAGGAGCTAAGGTTCTAAGGGGTGGCATCTTTAGTCTGGGAGAAATCCTGATCCTTTCGGAATTTTAACTGTCAGACACCCAGTCTCAGGCCAAGGCCCCTGGATATGAACATTGGCAATTTTCCCTCTGAAAAGAACCACATCCTCCCAATTTCTTAATACCATTTCGGAGGAAGATACAGTCTCTACAAAAGTAGCCGGGGTTCTAACTGGTGGCATCTTTATTCTAGGAGAAATCCTGATCCCTTCGGAATTTGAGCTGTCAGACACCCAGTCTCAGGCCAATTATCCTGGATATGAACACTGGCCATTTTCCCTCGGAAAAAAACCACACCCTCCCAGTTTCTTAAAAGCAGTTTTTAGGAAGACATTATATCTCCAAAAATAGCCAGGATTCTAAGGGGTGGCATCTTTTGTCTAGGAGAAATCCTGATCATTTCGGAATTTTAGATGTCAGACACCCAGTCTCAGGCCAAGGTCCCTGGATAAGAACACATGCCATTTTCCCTCTGAAAAAACCCACACCCTCACAGTTTCTTTATACATGTTTGGAGGTAGTGTTGGTCACTCCAAAGTAGCCAGGGTTCTCAGGGTTCCCCCATCTTCAGTCTGGGAGAAATCCTGATCCCTTCGGAATTTTAGATTTCAGACGACCAGTCCCAGGCCCATTGCCTAGGACACGAACATAGGCCATTTTCGCTCTGAAAAAAACCACACCCTCCCAGTTTCTTAAAACCAGTTTGGAGGAAGACATTTTATCTGCAATAGGAGCTAAGGTTCTAAGTGGTGGTGGTCTTTAGTCTGGGAGAAATCCTGATTCTTTCAGAATTTTAACTGTCAGACACCCTGTCTCAGGCCAATTGCCCTGGATATGAACATGGGACATTTTCCCTCTGAAAAAAAACACACCCTCCCAGTTTCTTAATTCCAGTTTGGAGGTAGTGTTGGTCTCTCCAAAAGTAACCAGGCTTCTAACTGCTGGCATTTTTAGTCTGCGAGAAAACATTACATTTGGAATTTTAGCACGCCAAAGCCCAGTCTCAGGACCATGCCCCTGCATGCAAAGAAGGGCCTATTTCTCTGTGAAATAAAGATCACTTCACCACTTTTGTAATATCCATTTAGAGGAGGCTTTTGGCACTCCATGAACAGCCAGGGTTCTCAGTGGTGGCAGTATTAGTCTGGGAGAAATCCTGATTCCTTCGGAATTTGAGGTTTCAGACGACCAGTCTCAGGCCAAGGGCCCTGGATATGAACATTGGCAATTTTCCCTCTGTGCAAAACCACACCCTCCCAGTTTCTTAATACCATTTAGGAGGAAGATACAGTCTCTTCAAAAGTAGCCAGGGTTCTAACTGGTGGCATCTTTAGTCTAGGGGAAATCCTGATCCCTTTGGAATTTCAGCTGTCAGACGCCCAGTCTCAGGCCAATTACCCTGGATACGATCATTGGCCAATATCCCACTGGAAAAAAGCACACCCTCCCAGTTTCTTAATACCGGTTTGGAGGTAGTGTTGGTCACTCCAATACTAGCCAGGGTTCTCAGTGGTGGCATCTTTAATCTGGGAGAAATCCTGATCCATTCCGAATTTTAGCTGTCAGACGCCCAGTCTCAGGCCAATTACCCTGGATACGATCATTGGCCAATTTCCTGCTGGAAAAAACCACACCCTCCCAGTTTCTTAATACCAGTTTGGAGGAAGACATTTTATCTGCAACAGGAGCTAAGGTTCTAAGGGGTGGCATCTTTAGTCTGGGAGAAATCCTGATCCTTTTGGAATTTTAACTGTCAGACACCCAGTCTCAGGCCAATTACCCTTGCTATGAACATGGGCCATTTTCCCTCTGAAAAAAACCACACCCTCCCAGTTTCTTAATACCAGTTTGGAGGTAGTGTTGGTCTCTCCAATATTAGCCAGGATTCTAAGTGGTGGGATCTTTAATCTGGGAGAAATCCTGATCTCTTCAGAATTTTAGCTGTCAGACGCCCAGTCTCAGGCCAATTATCCTGGATATGAACACTGGCTATTTTCCCTCAGAAAAAAAAACACACCCTCCCAGTTTCTTAAAAGCAGTTTTTAGGAAGTCATTGTATCTCTAAAAGTAGCCAGGATTCTAAGTGGTGGCATCTTTAGTCTGGGAGAAAACCTGATCATTTCGGAATTTTAGATGTCAGACATCCAGTCTCAGGCCAAGGTCCCTGGATAAGAACACGTGCCATTTTCCCTCTGAAAATAACCACACCCTCCCAGTTTCTTTATACCAGTTTGGAGGTAGTGTTGGTCTCTTCAAAAGTATCGGGGCTTCTAACTGCTGGCATCTTTTGTCTGCGAGAAAACATTAGGTTTTTAATTTTAGCAGGCCGAAACCCAGTCTCAGGACCATGCCCCTGCATGCAAAGAAGGGCCTATTTCTCTGTGAAATAAATTTCACTTAACCACTTTTGTAGTATCCATTTTGAGGAGAATTTTGGCACTCCATGAACAGCCAAGGTTCTCAGTGGTGGCAGTTTTAGTCTGGGAGAAATCCTGATTCCTTCGGAATTTGAGGTTTCAGACGACCAGTCTCAGGCCAAGGGCCCTGGATATGAACATTGGCAATTTTCCCTCTGAAAAAAAGCACACCCTCCCAGTTTCTTAATACCATTTAGGAGGAAGATACAGTCTCTTCAAAAGTAGCCAGGGTTCTAACTGGTGGCATCTTTAGTCTAGGAGAAATCCTGATCCATTCGGAATTTGAGCTGTCAGACGGCCAGTCTCAGGCCAAGGTCCCTGGAAAGGAATATTGGCCAATTTCCCTCTGAAAAAACCCACACCCTCCCAGTTTATTAATTCCAGTTTGGAGGTAGTGTTGGTCTCTCCAAAAGTAACCAGGCTTCTAACTGCTGGCATTTTTAGTCTGCGAGAAAACATTACGTTTGTAATTTTAGCACGCCAAAGCCCAGTCTCAGGACCATGCCCCTGCATGCAACGAAGGGCCTATTTCTCTGTGAAATAAAGATCATTTCACCACTTTTGTAATATCCATTTAGAGGAGGCCTTTGGCACTCCATGAACAGCCAGGGTTCTCAGTGGTGGCACTATTAGTCTGGGAGAAATCCTGATTCCTTCGGAATTTGAGGTTTCAGACGACCAGTCTCAGGCCAAGGGCCCTGGATATGAACATTGGCAATTTTCCCTCTGTGTAAAACCACACCCTCCCAGTTTCTTAATACCATTTAGGAGGAAGATACAGTCTCTTCAAAAGTAGCCAGGGTTCTAACTGGTGGCATCTTTAGTCTAGGAGAAATCCTGATCCATTCGGAATTTGAGCTGTCAGACGCCCAGTCTCAGGCCAAGGTCCCTGGATAAGAACATTGGCCATTTTCCCTCTGAAAAAAACCACACCCTCCCAGTTTCTTAATACTAGTTTGGAGGTATTGTTGGTCTCTCCAATAACAGCCAGGATTCTAAGTGGTGGGATCTTTAATCTGGGAGAAATCCTGATCCCTTCGGAATTTTAGCTGTCAGATGCCCAGTCCCAAGGCCAATTATCCTGGATATGAACACTGGCCATTTTCCCAAGGAAAAAAAACACACCCTCCCAGATTCTTAAAAGAAGTTTTTAGGAAGACATTGTATCTCCAAAAGTAGCCAGGATTCTAAATCGTAGCATCTTTAGTCTGGGAGAAAACCTGATCATTTCGGAATTTTAGATGTCAGACACCCAGTCTCAGGCAGGGGTCCCTGTATAAGAACACTTGCCATTTTCCCTCTGAAAAAAACCACACCCTCCCAGTTTCTTTATACCAGTTTGGAGGTAGTGTTGGTCACTCCAATAGTAGCCAGGGTTCTCAGTGGTGGCATCATTAGTCTAGGAGAAATCCTGATCCATTCCGAATTTTAGCTGTCAGACGCCCAGTCTCAGGCCAAGGGCCCTGGATACGATCATTGGCCAATTTCCCGCTGAAAAAAACCACACCCTCCCAGTTTCTTAATACCAGTTTGGAGGAAGACATTTTATCTGCAACAGGAGCTAAGGTTCTAAGGGGTGGCATCTTTAGTCTGGGAGAAATCCTGATCCTTTCGGAATTTTAACTGTCAGACACCCAGTCTCAGGCCAAGGGCCCTGGATATGAACATTGGCAATTTTCCCTCTGAAAAAAAACACACCCTCCCAGTTTCTTAATACCATTTCGGAGGAAGATACAGTCTCTACAAAAGTAGCCGGGGTTCTAACTGGTGGCATCTTTAGTCTAGGAGAAATCCTGATCCCTTCGGAATTTGAGCTGTCAGACACCCAGTCTCAGGCCAATTGCCCTGGATACGAACATGGGCCATTTTCCCTCGGAAAAAAAACACACCCTCCCAGTTTCTTAATACCACTTTGGAGGTAGTGTTGGTCTCTCCAAATGTATCTGGGCTTCTAACTGCTGGCATCTTTTGTCTGTGAGAAAACATTAGGTTTTTAATTTTAGCAGGCCGAAGCCCAGTCTCAGGACCATGCCCCTGCATGCAAAGAAGGGCCTATTTCTCTGTGAAATAAAGATCACTTCACCCCTTTTGTAGTATCCATTTAGAGGAGAATTTTGGCACTCCATGAACAGCCAGGGTTCTCAGTGGTGGCAGTATTAGTATGGGAGAAATCCTGATTCCTTCGGAATTTGAGGTTTCAGACGACCAGTCTCAGGCCAAGGGCCCTGGATATGAACATTGGCAATTTTTCCTCTGTGTAAAACCACACCCTCCCAGTTTCTTAATACCATTTAGGAGGAAGATACAGTCTCTTCAAAAGTAGCCAGGGTTCTAACTGGTGGCATCTTTAGTCTAGGAGAAATCCTGATCCCTTCGGAATTTGAGCTGTCAGACGCCCAGTCTCAGGCCAAGGTCCCTGGAAAGGAACATTGGCCAATTTCCCTCTGAAAAAAACCACACCCTCCCAGTTTCTTAATTCCAGTTTGGAGGTAGTGCTGGTCTCTCCAAAAGTAACCAGGCTTCTAACTGCTGGCATTTTTAGTCTACGAGAAAACATTACGTTTGGAATTTTAGCACGTGTGCCGTGGACTCATGGAAAGGAGGGGGGGGTGGTAGCCCATCCCCCATAGAGGCCACATGGAAAGCACATGCTGCTGAGACAAAGAGAGCAGGGGTCTCCTCTAGAAGCCTCCCCTGAGGCTGCGGGGACGAATCAGAGACCTGGGTGGGTGATTTACAGCCCAGGAAACCAATTAGAATGCTGTTTCTCTTTTACGAATCACAGGAAAGAAGTTAGTTTTGTGTCTTTTGTTTTCGGTGGGGGAGGAGAGAGGAGCTGGCAGGGGCTCCGGGTCCCAGCATGGGGCCCGGCCCGGGCTGAGCCCCGGGAGGAGGAAGGGCCCAGCCCCGGGATGACTCCCGGCCCGGGAAGGCCCCGGAGTGGACTCGGCTCTGACCCCGGCCCCGGCTCCGGCCCCGGCCTTGGCACGTGGCGAGGACAGCCTGGACTCGGGAATGCCCCGGAGCGGCTTCGGACTCGTGGGGGAGCCCGGCCCGGCCCGGCTCGGCTCGGCCCCCAGCCCCGCACAGCCCCGGCGGGGCTCGGCTCGGCTCGGCCCGGCCCGGCCCCGCGGCACGGCTCGGCTCGGTTTTCCTGCTCCATCTGGCATGGGCAAGCGTTCTGAGAAGTGGCCCCCCAGATGGCCACGTAGCTTCTTCACTGTCTGGATACAGACCCCAGCTGAGCACGCAGCAGAGGGAGGTCCAGCCATCTCCACCTGGTCCCCTGGTGGCCACGTTTTTTTCCAGCGTGGCTTCAGCATGACTACTTCACTTTCTGGATACAAGTTTAACTTTAAGTGCCTGGATAAGACTCTAGATCTCCTGAGCTCCCCAGAATGAAAGGAATAAAGCAAGAAAACTTACAGAAGTCAGTGAAATGAAGATAAAGTTCCTGATGGAAGAGATTGAAGAGATGCCACTGATAAGTAGCTGAAAACCTTTTTTTTTGTGGGCTTAAGGGGACTATGACTTTACTAAAATTCCTTTAAACTGTGAAATATACTTGGGGAGGCTAGGTGCTTGAGATGAAGACTTATTTTTTTGCTTCAGGGAAATGAAGCTCTCTGTTTTGGGACTGGAATATGAACAGAGACATTTGATAGAGAAAGAGATGAAGAGACTTTTGTGTTTTTGGCAGCCTGCCTTTAAAATGACACCCCATGTGTTTTTCAGCAACCCATATACAGCTCTGGAAGGACTGTAAGAATGGGAGGAAAAAATCATAATTTGTAGTTTCCGGGTGGGTGCAGATTAGGAGAGTGAGACACCCTCTAAGCCTAAACAAAAGAAGGAGCTTCTCTCTCTTGATTGAACTGAAATGATTATTTAAGCGAACAACTGACCGAACTTTTTTCTGTATGTTGCTGGTATAAGGAAAGGGGAGGAGGGAATAATCTAGAAATCTCATTCTGAATTGTTTTGTATTGTTCA
>JAREIS010001498.1:0-20670 GCA_030060385.1 Muscicapa striata striata
ACACTAAAAGTACATGGATGACAGAAAGTGCCGGAATATGCACCAAAGCTTGCCCAAATGATGCTCATTGAATTCGCAGGATTTCATTCCCTTTCCTGAAAGGAAGGATTTCCTTTCAGGAAAGGGAATGAAATCCTGAAAGGGAAGGACAAAGTCTGAGAAACCTGGCAGGAAAGGAGATATGATGTAATGAAATGAAATGCGATGGAAGAAATCCCGGAAATTCATAAAGGGGTGACCACGCTGAAATGGCCTGAGATGAGTAGAGGTTGCTGGAAATAAAAGCAAAACCTTGCTGAAATGACTTGGAAAAGCATCCTGAAATGAACAAAGAAAGGATAAAATAGAATCTGTAGAGAGGTTGCTAAAGAAATTAAATGGTGAGAGAAAGGAGGGCAAATTCGAAACCGAGAGAAAACAGTAAAAGTGACTGGGATGACAAGTAGTGCCGCTGAAATGGCCTGAGATGAGTAGAGGTGGCTGGAAATAAAGGAAAAACTTGCTGAAATGACTCGGAAAAGCTTCCTGAAATGAAGGAAGAAAGGATAAAATAGAATCTTCAGAGTGGTTGCTAAAAAAATGAAATGGCGAGAGAAAGGGAGGGCAAACTCCGAAACCGAGAGAAAACAGAAAAAGTGACTGGAATGAAAAGCAGTGCAGACAAGTGGCCCAAAACTTACTCTAATATCCCTAAAAACATGCTGCAATTACGGAGGAAAGGAATAACCGGAGCCTGTTGAGAGGCTGTCAAAAAAAACGTAAATGGCGAAAAAAACCAGGGGAAAATCCCGAAACCGAAGAAAACACTAAAAGTACATGGGATGACAGGAAGTGCAGGAATATGCACCAAAGCTTGCCCAAATGATGCTCATTGAATTCGCAGGATTTCATTCCCTTTCCTGAAAGGAATGCCATTTTCCCTTTGAAAAAAAAACACACCCTCCCAGTTTCTTAATACCATTTAGGAGGAAGATACAGTCTCTTCAAAAGTTTTGGGCTCCTAACTGCTGGCATTTTTAGTCTACGAGAAAACATTTGGTTTGGAATTTTAGCATGCCGAAGCCCAGTCTCAGGACCATGCCCCTGCATGCAACGAAGGGCCTATTTCTATGTGAAATAAAGATCACTTCACCACTTTTGTAATATCCATTTAGAGGAGGCTTTTGGCACTCCATGAACAGCCAGGGTTCTCAGTGGTGGCAGTTTTAGACTGGGAGAAAACCTGATTCCTTCGTAATTTTAGCTGTCAGACGACCAGTCTCAGGCCAATTATCCTGGATAAGAACACATGCCATTTTCTCACTGAAAAATACCACACCCTCTCAGTTTCTTTATACCAGTTTGGAGGTAGTGTTGGTCACTGCAAAGTAGCCAGTGTTCTCAGGGTTCTCCCATCTTCAGTCTGGTAGATATCCTGATCCCTTCGGAATTTTAGATTTCAGACAGACCAGTCCCCGGCCCATTGCCTTGGACACGAACATAGGCCATTTCGCTCTCTGAAAAAACCACACCCTCCCAGTTTCTTAATACCACTTTGAGGAAGACATTTTATCTGCAACAGGAGCTAAGGTTCTAAGTGGTGGCGTCTTTAGTCTGGGAGAAATCCTGATTCTTTCGGAATTTTACCTGTCAGACACCCAGTCTCCGGCCAATTGCCCTTGCTACGAACATGGGCCATTTTCCCTCTGAAAAAAAACAAACCCTCCTTGTTTCTTAATAACGGATTGGAGGTAGTGTTGGTCTCTCCAAAAGTAACCAGGCTTCTAACTGCTGGCATCTTTTCTCTAAAGAAAACATTAGGTTTAATTTTTAGCAGGCTGAAGCCCAGTCTCAGGACCATGCCCCTGCATGCAAAGAAGGGCCTATTTCTCTGTGAAATAAAGATCACTTCACCACTTTCGTAGTATCCATTTAGAGGAGAATTTTGGCACTCCATGAACAGCCAGGGTTCTCAGTGGTGGCAGTTTAGTCTGGGAGAAATCCTGATTCCTTCGAATTTGAGGTTTCAGACGACCAGTCTCAGGCCAAGGCCCTGATATGAACATTGGCAATTTTCCCTCTGTGTAAAACCACACCTGTGATGACACAAGTGACCTTTTGTTCACTGTCTATTGCTCATTGAGGAAGAAGTGTGTATTAGCAAACAACCCTACATGGGATAGATAATAAAAAGAGGGACCTCTTGCCAGCTTAGTGTCTGGCAGTGAGACAGTTAACTGCCCTAGTGTCCTGCTTTGTTTAGATAAGCCTTTGCCTCACTTATCTAACAGACCTTGAAAAGAAGCTGGTTGTAAATTATCCCGCCTTGCTGGCGAGCCCGCATGACGGATAACTGCTATGCTTGCATACTCACAAATGTTTGTAGATAATTGCAGGGCTAGGTTCAAGGAAGAAGACGCCAAAAAGACCGTCATGAGCCCTCATCAAAGACCACCAGGAGGCAGGAAAAGACCCCTAGCAACTGACGGAGCAAGCGCAAAGTGACCGGAAGGATGACCTGGCAGAGAGAGCGGAGACCCAAAAAGGGGGATGCGGAACACAGTCCCGCGCGGCGGAGGATTTCGGAAGGCAGCGACCCCCCGCCGCCAAGCGCTGCATCTTTTTGCTTACTCTTTTCTGTAACAATAAATTGGCTTCATAATTGGCTTTTAAGGCCCGTTGTATTTATAACAACACCTCCCAGTTTCTTAAAAGCATTTAGGAGGAAGATACAGTCTCTTCAAAAGTAGCTAGGGTTCTAACTGGTGGCATCTTTAGTCGAGGAGAAATCCTGATCCATTCGGAATTTGAGCTGTCAGACGCCCAGTCTCAGGCCAAAGTCCCTGGATAAGAACATTGGCCATTCTCTCTGAAAAAACCACACCCTCCCAGTTTCTTAATACCAGTTTGGAGGTAGTGTTGGTCTCTCCAATAGTAGCCAGGATTCTAAGTGGTGGGATCTTTAATCTGGGGAGAAATCCTGATCACTTCAGAATTTTAGCAGTCAGACGCCCAGTCTCAGGCCAATTATCCCGGATATGAACACTGGCCATTTTCCCTCTGAAAAAAACCACACCCTCCCATTTTCTTTATTCCAGTTTGGAGGTAGTGTTGTTCACTCCAATAGTAGCCAGGATTCTCAGTGGTGGCATCTTTAGTCTGGGAGAAATCCTGATCCATTCCGAATTTTAGATGTCAGACGCCCAGTCTCAGGCCAATTACCCTGGATACGATCATTGAACAATTTGCCGCAGAAAAAACCACACCCTCCCAGTTTCTTAAAACCAGTTTTTAGGAAGACATTTTATCTGCAACAGGAGCTTAGGTTCTAAGGGGTGGCGTCTTTAGTCTGGGAGAAATCACGATCCTTTCGGAATTTTAACTGTCAGACACCCAGTCTCAGGCCAATTGCTCTTGCTACGAACATGGGCCATTTTCCCTCTGAAAAAAACCACACGCTCCCAGTTTCTTAATACCATTTAGGAGGAAGATACAGTCTCTTCAAAAGTGTCTGGGCTCCTAACTGCTGGCATTTTCAGTCTGCGAGAAAACATTAGGTTTGGAATTTTAGCCGAAGCCCAGTCTCAGGACCATGCCCCTGATTGCAACCAAGGGCCTATTTCTCTGGGAAATAAAGATCACTTCACCACTTTTGTAATATCCATTTAGAGGAAGATTTTGGCACTCCATGAACAGCCAGGGTTCTCAGTGGTGGCAGTTTTAGTCTGCGAGAAATCCTGATTCCTTCGGAATTTGAGGTTTCAGACGACCAGTCTCAGGCCAATTATCCTGGATATGAACACTGGCCATTTTCCCTCTGAAAAAAACCACACCCTCCCAGTTTCTTAAAAGCAGTTTTTAGGAAGACTTTGTATCTCCAAAAGTAGCCAGGATTCTAAGCATCTTTTGTCTGGGAGAAATCCTGATCATGTCGGAATTTTAGATGTCAGACACCCAGTCTCAGGCCAAGGTCCCTGGATAAGAACACATGCCATTTTCCCACTGAAAAATACCACACCCTCCCAGTTTCTTTATACCAGTTTGGAGGTAGTGTTGGTCACTCCAAAGTAGCCAGGGTTCTCAGGGTTCTCCCATCTTCAGTCTGGTAGATATCCTTATCTCTTCGGAATTTTAGATTTCAGACGGACCAGTCCCAGGCCCATTGCCTTGGACACGAACATAGGCCATTTTCGCTCTGAAAAAAACCACACCTCCCAGTTTCTTTATACCAGTTTGGAGGTAGTGTTGGTCACTCCAGTAGTAGCTAGGGTTCTCAGTGGTGGCAACTTTAGTCTGGGGGAAATCCTGATCCATTCCGAATTTGAGCTGTCAGACGCCCAGTCTCAGGACAATTACCCTGGATACGATCATTGGCAAATTTCCCGCTGAAAAAAACCACACCCTCCCAGTTTCTTAATACCATTTAGGAGGAAGATACAGTCTCTTCAAAAGTAGCCAGGGTTCTAACTGGTGGCATCTTTAGTCTAGGAGAAATCCTGATCCATTCCGAATTTGAGCTGTCAGACGCCCAGTCTCAGGCCAAGGTCCCTGGAAAGGAACATTGACCAATTTCCCTCTGAAAAAAACCACACCCTCCCAGTTTCCTTATACATGTTTGGAGGTAGTGTTGGTCACTCCAAAGTAGCCAGGGTTCTCATGGTTCTCCCATCATCAATCTGGTAGATATCCTGATCCCTTCGGAATTTTAGATTTCAGGCGACCAGTCCCAGGCCCATTGCCTTGGACACGAACATAGGCCATTTTCGCTCTGAAAAAAACCACACCCTCCCAGTTTCTTAATACCAGTTTGGAGGAAGACATTTTATCTACAGCAGGAGCTAAGGTTCTAAGTGGTGGCGTCTTTAGTCTGGGAGAAATCCTGATTCTTTCGGAATTTTAACTGTCATACACCCAGTCCCAGGCTAATTGCCCTTACTACGAACATGGGCCATTTTCCCTCTGAAAAAAACCACACCCTCGCAGTTTCTTAATACCAGTTTGGAGGTAGTGTTGGTCTCTCCAATAGTAGCCAGGATTCTAAGTGGTGGGATCTTTAATCTGGGAGAAATCCTGATCCCTTCTGAATTTTAGCTCTCAGACGCCCAGTCTCAGGCCAATTATCCTGGATATGAACACATGCCATTTTCCCTCGGGAAAAAAACACACCCTCCCAGTTTCTTAAAAGCAGTTTTTAGGAAGTCATTGTATCTCCAAAAGTAGCCAGGATTCTAAGGGGTGGCATCTTTAGTCTGGGAGAAATCCTGATCATTTCGGAATTTTAGATGTCAGACACCCAGTCTCAGGCCAAGGTCCCTGGATAAGAACACATGCCATTTTCCCTCTGAAAAAAACCACACCCTCCCAGTTTCTTTATACCAGTTTGGAGGTAGTGTTGGACACTCCAATAATAGCCAGGGTTCTCAGTGGTGGCATCTTTAGTCTGTGAGAAATCCTGATCCATTCTGAATTTTAGATGTCAGACGCCCAGTCTCAGGCCAATTACCCTGGATACGATCCTTAACCAAATTCCCTCTGAAAAAAACCACACTCTCCCAGTTTCTTAATACCAGTTTGGAGGACGACATTTTATCTGCAACAGGAGCTAAGGTTCTAAGGGGTGGCATCTTTAGTCTGGGAGAAATCCTGATCCTTTCGGAATTTTAACTGTCAGACACCCAGTCGCAGGCCAAGGTCCCTGGATAAGAACATGGGCCATTTTCCCTCTGAAAAAAACCACACCCTCCTAGTTTCTAAATACCAGTTTGGAGGTAGTGTTGGTCTCTCCAAAAGTAACCAGGCTTCTAACTGCTGGCATTTTTAGTCTGCGAGAAAACATTAGGTTTGGAATTTTAGCAGGCCGAAGCCCAGTCTCAGGACCATGCACCTGCATGCAACGAAGGGCCTATTTCTCTGTGAAATAAAGATCACTTCACCACTTTTGTAATATCCATTTAGAGGAGGCTTTTGGCACTCCATGAACATCCAGGGTTCTCAGTGGTGGCAGTTTTAGACTGGGAGAAATCCTGATTCCTTCGGAATTTGAGCTCTCAGACGACCAGTCTCAGGCCAAGGGCCCTGGATATGAACATTGGCAATTTTCCCTCTGTGTAAAACCACACCCTCCCAATTTCTTAAAACCATTTAGGAGGAAGATACAGTCTCTTCAAAAGTAGCCAGGGTTCTAACTGGTGGCATCTTTAGTCTAGGAGAAATCCTGATCCCTGTGGAATTTGAGCTGTCAGACGCCCAGTCTCAGGCCAATTATCCTGGATATGAACACAGGCCATTTTCCCTCGGAAAAAAACCACACCCTCCCAGTTTCTTAAAAACAGTTTTTAGGAAAACATAGTATCTCCAAAAGTAGCCAGGATTCTACGTGGTGGCATCTTTTGTCTGGGAGAAATCCTGATCATTTCGGAATTTTAGATGTCAGACACCCAGTCTCAGGCCAAGGTCCTTGGATAAGAACACATCCCATTTTCCCTCAGAAAAAACGCACACCCTCCCAGTTTCTTTATACATGTTTGGAGGTAGCGTTGGTCACTCCAAAGTAGCCAGGGTTCTCATGGTACTCCCATCATCAATCTGGTAGATATCCTGATACCTTCGGAATTTTAGATTTCAGACGACCAGTCTCAGGCCAAGGGCCCTGGATATGAACATTGGCAATTTTCCCTTCGTGTAAGATCACACCCTCCCAGTTTCTTAATACCATTTAGGAGGAAGATACAGTCTCTTCAAAAGTAGCCAGGGTTCTAACTGGTGGCATCTTTAATCTAGGAGAAATCCTGATCCCTTCAGAGTTTGAGCTGTCAGACGCCCAGTCTCAGGTCCAAGGTCCCTGGAAAGGAACATTGGCCAATTTCCCTCTGAAAAAACCACACCCTCCCAGTTTCTTAATTCCAGTTTGGAGGTAGTGTTGGTCTCTCCAAAAGTAACCAGGCTTCTAACTGCTGGCATTTTTAGTCTGCGAGAAAACATTACGTTTGGCATTTTAGCACGTGTGCCGGGGACTCATGGAAAGGAGGGGGGGTGGTAGCCCATCCCGTAGAGGCCACATGGAAAGCACATGCTGCTGAGACAAAGAGAGCAGGGTCTCCTCTAGGAGCCTCCCTGAGGCTGCGGGGACCAATCAGAGACCTGGGTGGGTGATTTACAGCCCAGGAAACCAATTAGAACGCTGTTTCTCTTTTACGAATCACAGGAAAGAAGTTAGTTTTGTGTCTTTTGTTTTCGGTGGGGGAGGAGAGAGGAGCTGGCAGGGGCTCCGTGTCCCAGCATGGGGCCCGGCCAGGGCTGAGCCCCGGGAGGAGGAAGGGCCCAGCCCGGGATGACTCCCGGCCTGGGAAGGCCCCGGAGTGGACTCGGCTCTGACCCCGGCCCCGCTCCGGCCCGGCCCGGCACTGGGCGAGACAGCCTGGACTCGGGAATGCCCCGGAGCGGCTCGGACTCGTGGGGAGCCCGGCCCGGCCCAGCTCGGCTCGGCTGGGCTCGGACCCAAGCCCGCACAGGCCCGGCGGGCTCGGCTCGGCCGGCCCGGCCCGGCCCGCGCGCACGGCTCGGCTCGGTTTTCCTGCTCCATCTGGCATGGCCAAGCGTTCTGAGAAGTGGCCCCCAGATGGCCACGTAGCTTCTTCACTGTCTGGATACAGACCCCAGCTGAGCACGCAGCAGAGGGAGGTCCAGCCATCTCCACCTGGTCCCCTGGTGGCCACGTTTTTTCCAGCGTGGCTTCAGCATGACTACTTCACTTTCTGGATACAAGTTTAACTTTAAGTGCCTGGATAAGACTCTAGATCTCCTGAGCTCCCCAGAATGAAAGGAATAAAGCAAGAAAACTTACAGAAGTCAGTGAAATGAAGATAAAGTTCCTGATGGAAGAGATTGAAGAGATGCCACTGATAAGTAGCTGAAAACCTTTTTTTGTGGGCTTAAGGGGACTATGACTTTACTAAAATTCCTTTAAACTGTGAAATATACTTGGGGAGGCTAGGTGCTTGAGATGAAGACTTATTTTTTTGCTTCAGGAAATGAAGCTCTCTCTGTTTGGGACTGGAATATGAACAGAGACATTTGATAGAGAAAGAGATGAAGAGACTTTTGTGTTTTTGGCAGCCTGCCTTTAAAATGACACCCCATGTGTTTTTCAGCAACCCATATACAGCTCTGGAAGGACTGTAAAAATGGGAGGAAAAAATCATAATTTGTAGTTTCCGGGTGGGTGCAGATTAGGAGAGTGAGACACCCTCTAAGCCTAAACAAAAAGAAGGAGCTTCTCTCTCTTGATTGAACTGAAATGATTATTTAAGTGAACAACTGACCGAAGTTTTTTTCTGTATGTTGCTGGTATAAGGAAAGGGGGAGGAGGGAATAATCTAGAAATCTCATTCTGAATTGTTTTGTGTTGTTCATAAATTTCTAGTTCCCAGTTTAAGCTTTGAGCCTGCTTTGTCTTTACTCCTAAACTCGAACCCCAAAAGAAATTAAATATATTGAAATTGGCAAAACCCAGTCACACCGTGACAGCACGCCAAAGCCCAGTCTCAGGACCATGCCCCTGCATGCAACGAGGGGCCTATTTCTCTGTGAAATAAAGATCACTTTACCACTTTTGTAATATCCATTTAGAGGAGGCCTTTGGCACTCCATGAACAGCCAGGGTTCTCAGTGGTGGCAGTATTAGTCTGGGAGAAATCCTGATTCGTTCGGAATTTGAGGTTTCAGACGACCAGTCTCAGGCCAAGGGCCCTGGATATGAACATTGGCAATTTTCCGTCTGTGTAAAACCACACCCTCCCAGTTTCTTAATACATTTTAGGAGGAAGATACAGTCTCTTCAAAAGTAGCCAGGGTTCTAACTGGTGTCATCTTTAGTCTAGGAGAAATCCTGATCCCTTCGGAATTTGAGCTGTCAGATGCCCAGTCTCAGGCCAAGGTCCCTGGATAAGAACATTGGCCATTTTCCCTCTGAAAAAAACCACACCCTCCCAGTTTCTTAATACCAGTTTGGAGGTAGTGTTCGTCTCTCCAATAGTAGCCAGGATTCTAAGGGGTGGCATCTTTAGTCTGGGAGAAATCCTGATCATTTCGGAATTTTAGCTGTCAGACGCCCAGTCTCAGGCCACTTATCCTGGATAAGAACACATGCCATTTTCCCTCGGAAAAAAAACACACCCTCTCAGTTTCTTTATACCAGTTTGGCGGTAGTGTTGGTCACTCCAATAGTAGCCAGGGTTCTCAGTGGTGGCATCTTTAGTCTGGGAGAAATCCTGATCCATTCCGAATTTAGCTGTCAGACGCCCTGTCTTAGGCCAATTACCCTGGATACAATCATTGGCCTATTTCCCGCTGGAAAAAACCACACCCTCCCAGTTTCTTAATACCAGTTTGGAGGTAGTGTTGGTGTTGAAGGTTGGGATTGTGTTCCTTCAGTGTATGAGTGGGGAGAATTTTTTCCCATTGTAATGCTAACAGAACCCGCCGGCTCTTCCCAGGGTTTGTGATGGCCCTGGACGGGCGGGTGGGTGGGACCGGAGCTACCCGGAGGGGGATGCGGATTTCCGGGAAGGTGGGGAGCTACTCAGGGGAGCACGAGGCTTCTGGAGGGGCCCGGCTGTTTTCCGGGGAGAGAGAGGGGGAGGGGGAACTTCTCCAGTCTGCTCGGCGGTGTGAGGAGGTAGGAGACCCGGGGGGCCGACTGCATTCAGCTGCCCAGCATCTGCCCTGCTACCTCGGAGGCACTGCTGACTACCAAAGACCAAATACTTCCTACCTCTGGGAATATAACTGGTCATCTGGACACAGGATCGGAGTGAAGAGCTCCCACCTGAGCCAGCCCGGCCGCGGCTGTTCCACTCCACCTCCCTGGCTCCCGCCTGCGACTGCAACTGTGCCGGCCCTGCTACAGTTACACCCCCAGGAACGGACACAGACCGAGTGTGTCCGCGTCTAAGAAAGGACTACAACTGACTTTTTCTTTTGTTTTACGTCGGTAATTTTAATAATTACTGTTCTTTTCTACTTGTGCTGGGAGTTAGAGTAGTAAAGAGCTGTTACTTTTACCTCCTTATCTCCGCCTTGAGTCCTTGATTTGAAACAATTATAACACTCGGAGGGGGGTGACATTGATTTCTCTATTTCAAAGGGGAACTTCTGCCGTTTTTTGGCAGAACCCTGTCCTAAAACCAGGACAGATTTTGGCGCCCAACGTGGGGCCAAGGGCATTAATAGGCGAGTTAAGAGAGGAGTAGCAGCTCTTAAGCGGCAACATGTTGTCTAGTTTAATCTGGTTTGGGCTCCACGTGGTCACAGATATTTCTCTCCCGTTTGCAAGCCCTTTTTTGAATATGGGCCCCCTCACCAAATTTATTGTAGCTATGATCCGATTTGTGTTTTGGATTGATTTTGTCAGGAATTCATGGGTTTTTAATTTTTTCTGGAAATTTGCCACATGGATCCTGAGCTATCGTACTCTAACTGCGTGTTTCTGGGGTTATTTCAACAATGGTACTTACTGTGAGGCAATGAATGCAAGGGAAATTTTCTCTCAACCTGTCACCCAGTTTTTTGAGGCTACCCCACCAGTTTTCAAGGATTTCAGATTTGCTTTAATTGCTAGTATTATTATTCCGTGGCTGGTGTTGCTGATGGGCCTGCTTTACTTAGCATTCAGAAACAAGTGAATACTGGCTTGGATAACAACCGTGAAACATGCTGCCCCAGACCCTGCCCCTGTCCCAGGGAATAGGGATGCTGCCCCAGACCCTGCCCCTGTCCCAGAGACTAGGGATGCTGCCCCAGACCCTGCCCCTGTCCCAGGGAATAGGGATGCTGCCCCAGACCCTGCCCCTGTCCCTGAGACTAGAGATGCTGGCCCAGAGCCTGGTGTTGACCCACAGCCCACTGCAGAAATGAACCAGCCAGAGTGGGTGGGGGTTCTAGTGAAGGAGATACGGGACATGGGCCAGGTGTTGAAGGAGCACTTTTCCCCAGCTAGTGAGAAACCCTCCCCCTGCCCTAAAGAGGGAGAGTCTGATGGTGCTGCAGTGGAACCCATAGATGTTACCTCTGTCCAGGTTCCAGCTGGATCACAGGGGCAGCCACAGCCAGCAGCAGTTGCCCCTGTGGAAACTAGGAAATCTAAGATTAAAACAAAGCACCTAGATAGTGGGGATCAGCCAGGAGGGTCCTCACAGTCAGCAAGGGAGCCAGACGTTGAGATTGTCACCGAGTCTCTCTCATATGACACTCTCCGTAACCTGCGAAAAGACATTGTGCGACGGGGCCGTGAGCCTTTACAACCTGGTTACTTCGTGTCTGGGACCTTATGGGGAGAGGTGTACAACTGGATGGCACTGAGGCCAGGAATTTGGGATCCTTGTCCCAGGACTCAGGTGTGGACCAGACATTCGTAAGGGAGCAAGGCCTCCTTTCCCTTTGGGAACGGCTTCTAATGAGTGTGAGAGAGAAGTTTATCCACAAAGAGAGAATGCAGGAGCACCACCATAGAATGCGCTGGAAGACCATTGATGAAGGGATCCAGCAGCTGAGGGAAGTGGCAGTATTAGAGGTACTCTTTGGGATGGATGGACAGCATGACAATGACCCTGACAAGGTCAGGTGCACAGGGCAGATGTTGTGGGATCTGGCAACCCTGGGGCCATCTGAATTTACTACCTACATTGCACTGATTAGGGCTGATGACCACCGAGAGACAGTAGGTTCTGTTGCCAGCAAGCTCAGAAATTTTGACAGTATGATTAATGGCCCAGTGCAGGCCAAGGTCTCTGCTGTGGCCAGGGACCTCCAACAGGTCCAAGAGGAGATGAAGGGGATGAGAGGGTTGAAAGGAGAGGTGAGGGAGATTATAAGGGAGGAGATAAGGAAGATCAATGCAGCACCAGTACGAGTCACAGGCCCCAAATCACACCCAACGCCCCCAGCTAGGGACAGAGGATACCCCTCACGAACTGACCTGTGGTTCTTCCTGCGAGACCATGGGGAAGACATGGAAAAATGGGATGGGAAGCCCACTTCTGTCCTAGCAGCACGGGTGCGTCAGCTCAGGGAGGGAAATGCCAACTGAGGGAACCGCGCTAAAATGAAGGTAGCCTCGACCTCCCACAACCAAGGTGCAGGGTACTACAGTAGGGAGGATGATCTGTCAGATCCCCTAGAAGGGACCTCCACTATGTATGCCCAGGAAGGAAATAATAACCAGGGCTAGAGGGGCCCTGCCTCTAGCCAGGGAGAGGCATGGGATAACAGGATCTACTGGGTAGTGTGGGTGCGATGGCCTGGCACATCAAAGCCACAGAAACATAGAATGTTAGTTGATACTGGTTCAGAATGCACCCTGATACCATCAGAACATGTGGGGAAGGTACCTGTTTCCATTGTTGGGGTGACAGGGGGATCACAGGAATTTACTTTGCTGGAAGCTGAGATCAGCCTGACAGGGAAGGGGTGGCAGAAACATCCGATTGTAACTGGCCCAGGGGCACCGTGCATTCTAGGCATAGACTTCCTCAGGAATGGCTACTACAAAGATCCAAGGGGATTCAGGTGGGCTTTTGGAATAGCTGCTGTATCGGCAGAGAGTATTAAGCAGTTGAACACCTTGCCTGGACTGTCAGAAAATCCATCTGCAGTGGGACTCTTGAAAGTGACAGAGCAACAGGTACCAATTGCCACCATGACAGTGCACCGCCAGCAGTACCGGACAAATCGAGATGCTGTGATCCCCATCCACAAGATGATCCGTGAGCTGGAGAGCCAAGGGGTGGTGAGCAAAACCCACTCACCCTTCAACAGCCCCATCTGGCCTGTGCGCAAGTCTGAGGGGGAATGGAGATTGACTGTGGACTATCGTGCCTTGAATGAAGTGACTCCACCACTGAGCGCAGCCGTGCCGGACATGCTGGAGCTGCAGTACGAGCTGGAGTCCAAGGCAGCGAAGTGGTATGCTACCATTGACATTGCCAATGCATTTTTCTCCATTCCTTTGGCAGCAGAGTGCAGGCCTCAGTTTGCTTTCACCTGGAGGGGTATGCAGTACACCTGGAACCGACTGCCCCAGGGGTGGAAACACAGCCCTACCATCTGCCATGGGCTGATCCAGGCTGCACTGGAAAAGGGTGAGGCCCCAGAACATTTGCAATACATTGATGACATCATTGTGTGGGGAACACGGCAACAGAGGTCTTTGAGAAGGGAGAGAAAATCATCCAGATTTTGCTGGAAGCTGGCTTTGCCATCAAGAAAAGCAAAGTCAAAGGACCTGCTCGAGAGATCCAGTTCCTGGGAGTGAAGTGGCAAGACGGACGGCGCCAGGTCCCCACTGAGGTCATCAATAAGATCACTGCAATGTCAGCACCAACAAGCAAGAAGGAAACACAAGCTTTCCTAGGTGCCATAGGCTTTTGGAGAATGCATATCCCTGAATACAGCCAGATTGTGAGCCCTCTCTACCTGGTCACCCGCAAGAAGAATGATTTCCACTGGGGCCCTGAACAGCAGCAAGCCTTCGCCCAGATCAAGCAGGAGATCGCTCATGCTGTATCCCTTGGCCCAGTCAGGACAGGACCAGAGGTAAAGAATGTTCTCTACTCTGCAGCCGGGAACCATGGTCTGTCCTGGAGCCTTTGGCAGAAGGTGCCTGGTGAAACTCGAGGCCGACCCTGGGATTCTGGAGCAGAGGTTACAGAGGTTCTGAAGCCAATTACACTCCGACGGAGAAGGAAATCTTGGCTGCCTATGAAGGAGTTCAAGCTGCCTCAGAGGTAATTGGCACAGAAGCACAACTTCTCCTGGCACCCCGACTGCCAGTGCTGGGGTGGATGTTCAAAGGAAAGGTTCCTTCTACCCACCATGCCACCGACGCCACATGGAGCAAGTGGATTGCCCTCATCACGCAGCGCCCGCATTGGTAACCCAAATCGCCCTGGGATTTTGGAGATAATTACAAACTGGCCAGAAGGTGAAGATTTTGGTCTTGCCGAGGAGGAGGAGCAGAAGCAAGTGACCGAGCTGAAGAAGCCCCACCGTACAACCAGCTGCCAGCAGATGAAACGTGCTCGCTCTTTTCACCGACGGTTCCTGTCGCATCGTGGGAATGAATCGGAAGTGGAAAGCAGCCGTATGGAGCCCCACACAACAGGTTGCACAAGCTACCGAAGGAGAAGGTGGATCAAGCCAACTTGCTGAACTCAAAGCTGTTCAGCTGGCCTTGGACATTGCTGAGAGAGAGAAATGGCCAAAGCTCTACCTCTACACTGATTCATGGATGGTAGCCAATGCTCTGTGGGGCTGGCTGGAAAGGTGGAAAAAGGCTGACTGGCAATGTAGAGGAAAGCCAATCTGGGCTGCTGATGAGTGGAAAGACATTGCCACTCGGATAGAGAAGCTACCCGTGAAAGTCCGCCATGTGGATGCCCATGTTCCCAAGAGTCGGGCTAGTGAAGAACACCGGCACAACGAGCGGGTAGATCAGGCTGCACAGATAGAGGTGTCAAAGATAGACTTAGATTGGGAACACAAGGGAGAATTGTTCCTGGCTCGATGGGCCCATGATGCCTCAGGTCATCAGGGCAGAGACGCCACCTATAAGTAGGCACGAGACCGAGGGGTGGATCTAACCATGGACAGTATTTCCCAGGTTATCCATGACTGTGAGACGTGTGCTGCCATCAAGCAAGCCAAGCGGGTGAAGCCCCTCTGGTATGGTGGGCGATGGTCCAAATACAAGTACGGGGAGGCCTGGCAGATTGACTACATCACACTGCCTCAGACCCGCCAAGGCAAGCGCTACGTACTGACCATGGTGGAAGCCACCACCGGGTGGTTGGAGACCTACCCTGTGCCCCATGCTACTGCTAGGAACACCATCCTAGGCCTGGAAAAACAAGTCCTTTGGAGACATGGTACCCCTGAGAGAATTGAGTCAGACAATGGGACTCATTTCAAAAATAGCCTTGTTAGCACCTGGGCTAAAGAACATGGCACTGAGTGGGTGTACCATATTCCCTACCATGCACCAGCGGCTGGGAAAGTCGAACGGTGCAATGGCCTGCTTAAAACCACCTTAAAAGCACTTGGTGGGGGACTTTTAAGAACTGGGAGATTAATTTACCAAAGGCCACATGGTTAGTGAATACCGAGGTTCCACTAACCGAGCAGGTCCTGCCCAATCTGAGCCTTTGGGAACACCAGATGGAGATAAGGTCCCAGTGGTACACCTGAGAGGCATGTTAGGGAAAACTGTTTGGGTGAACTCTGCCTCCAGCAAAGACAATCCTGTTCGTGGGGTGGTTTTCGCTCAAGGACCAGGTTGCACTTGGTGGGTGATGCAAAAGGATGGAGAGACCCGATGCATCCCCCAAGGAGACCTTGTTCTAGGGTGAATTATCTATGATACTGTGCCTGTAACTGCCTGCATGTATATGATTTAAAGGTTTTTAATTTGCTGTAGCATGTTGGCATGGGAAAAAATTTCGGGGTGGATAATGTTGAAGGTTGGGATTGTGTTCCTTCAATGTATGAGTGGGGAGAATTTTTTCCCATTGTAATGCTAACAGAACCCGCCGGCTCTGCCCAGGGTTTGTGATGGCCCTGGACGGGCGGGTGGGTGGGACGGGAGCTACCCGGAGGGGGATGCGGATTTCCGGGAAGGGGGAGCTACTCAGGGAGCACGAGGCTTCTGGAGGGCCCGGCTGTTTTCCGGGGAGAGAGAGGGGGAGGGGGAACTTCTCCAGTCTGCTCGGCAGTGTGAGGAGGTAGGAGACCCGGGGGGCCGACTGCATTCAGCTGCCCAGCATCTGCCCTGCTACCTTGGTGGCACTGCTGACTACCAAAGACCAAATACTTCCTACCTCTGGGAATATAACTGGTCATCTGGACACAGGACCGGAGCGAAGAGCTCCCACCTGAGCCAGCCCGGCCGCAGCTGTTCCACTCCACCTCCCTGGCTCCCGCCTGCGCCTGCAGCTTTGCCGGCCCTGCTACAGTTACACCCCCAGGAACGGACACAGACCGAGTGTGTCCGCGTCTAAGAAAGGACTACAACTGACTTTTTCTTCTGTTTTTCGTCGGTAATTTTAATTATTACTGTTGTTTTCTACTTGTACTGTGAGTTAGAGTAGTAAAGAGCTGTTACTTTTACCTCCTTCTCTCCGCCTTGAATCCTTGATTTGAAACAATTATAACACTCGGAGGGGGGTGACATTGATTTCTCTATTTCAAAGGGGAACTTCTGCCGTTTTTTGGCAGAACAATGTCCTAAAACCAGGACAGTTGGTCACTCCAATACTAGCCAGGGTTCTAACTGGTGGCATCTTTAGTCTGGGAGAAATCCTGATCCATTCCGAATTTTAGCTGTCAGACGCCCAGTCTCAGGCCAATTACCCTGGATACGATCATTGGCCAATTTCCCGCTAGAAAAAAACACACCCTCCCAGTTTCTTAATACCAGTTTGGAGGAAGACATTTTATCTGCAACAGGAGCTAAGGTTCTAAGGGGTGGCATCTTTAGTCTGGGAGAAATCCTGATCCTTTCCGAATTTTAACTGTCAGAAACCCAGTCTCAGGCCAATTGCCCTTCCTACGAATATGGGCCATTTTCCCTCTGAAAAAAGCCACACCCTCCCAGTTTCTTAATTCCAGTTTGGAGGTAGTGTTGGTCTCTCCAAAAGTAACCAGGCTTCTAACTGCTGGCATTTTTAGTCTGCGAGAAAACATTACGTTTGTAATTTTAGCACGCCAAAGCCCAGTCTCAGGACCATGCCCCTGCATGCAAAGAAGGGCCTATTTCTCTGTGAAATAAAGATCACTTCACCACTTTTGTAATATCCATTTAGAGGAGGCTTTTGGCACTCCATGAACAGCCAGGGTTCTCAGTGGTGGCACTATTTGTCTGGGAGAAATCCTGATTCCTTCAGAATTTGAGGTTTCCGACGACCAGTCTCAGGCCAAGGGCCCTGGATATGAACATTGGCAATTTTCCCTCTGTGTAAAACCACACCCTCCCAGTTTCTTAATACATTTTAGGAGGAAGATACAGTCTCTTCAAAAGTAGCCAGGGTTCTAACTGGTGGCATTTTTAGTCTAGGAGAAATCCTGATCCCTTCAGAATTCGAGCTGTCAGACACCCAGTGTCAGGCCAAGGTTCCTGGATAAGAACATTGGCCATTTTCCCTCTGAAAAAAACCACACCCTCCCAGTTTCTTAATAGCAGTTTGGAGGTAGTGTTGGTCTCTCCAATAGCAACCAGGATTCTAAGTGGTGGGATCTTTAATCTGGGAGAAATCCTGATCCCTTCGGAATCTTAGCTGTCAGACGCCCAGTCCCAAGGCCAATTATCCTGGATATTAACACTGGTTTTTTCACTTGGAAAAAAAACACACCCTCCAAGTTTCTTAAAAGAAATTTTTAGGAAGTCATTGTATCTCCAAAAGTAGCAGGATTCTAAATTGTGTCATCTTTAGTCTGGGAGAAAACCTGATTATTTCGGAATTTTAGATGTCAGACACCCAGTCTCAGGCAGGGGTCCCTGGATAAGAACACATGCCATTTTCCCTCTGAAAAAAAACACAACCTCCCAGTTTCTTAATACATTTTAGGAGGAAGATACAGTCTCTTCAAAAGTAGCCAGGGTTCTAACTGGTGTCATCTTTAGTCTAGGAGAAATCCTGATCCCTTCGGAATTTGAGCTGTCAGATGCCCAGTCTCAGGCCAAGGTCCCTGGATAAGAACATTGGCCATTTTCCCTCTGAAAAAAACCACACCCTCCCAGTTTCTTAATACCAGTTTGGAGGTAGTGTTCGTCTCTCCAATAGTAGCCAGGATTCTAAGGGGTGGCATCTTTAGTTTGGGAGAAAACCTGATCATTTCGGAATTTTAGATGTCAGACACCCAGTCTCAGGCCAAGGTCCCTGGATAAGAACACATGCCATTTTCCCTCGAAAAAAACACACACCCCAGTTTCTTTATACCAGTTTGGAGGTAGTGTTGGTCACTCCAATAGCAGCCAGGGTTCCCAGTGGTGGCATCTTTAGTCTAGGAGAAATCCTGATCCATTCTAATTTTAGCTGTCAGACAGCCCAGTCTCAGGCCAAGGGCCCTGGATACGATCATTGGCCAATTTCCCGCTGAAAAAACCACACCCTCCCAGTTTCTTAATACCAGTTTGGAGGAAGACATTTTAGCTGCAACAGGAGCTAAGGTTCTAAGGTGGCATCTTTAGTCTGGGAGAAATCCTGATCCTTTCGAATTTTAACTGTCAGACACCCAGTCTCAGCCAGGGCCCTGGATATAGACATTGCCAATTTTCCCTCTGAAAAAAACCACACCGTCCCAATTTCTTAATACCATTTGGGAGGAAGATACAGTCTCTTAAAAGTAGCCAGGGTTCTAGCTGGTGGCATCTTAGTCTAGGAGAAATCCTGATCCCTTCGGGAGATTTTAGCTGTCAGACGCCCAGTCTCAGTCCAATTATCCTGGATATGAACACTGGCCATTTTCCCTCTGAAACCACACCCTCCCAGTTTCTTAAAAACAGTTTTAGGAAGACATTGTATCTTCAAGAGTAGCCAGGATTCTAAGGGGGTGGCATCTTTAGTCTGGGAGAAATCCTGATCATTTCAGAATTTTAGATGTCAGACACCCAGTCTCAGGCCAAGGTCCCTGGATAAGAACACATGCCATTTTCCCTCTGAAAAAACCCACCCTCCCAGTTTCCTTATACATGTTTGAGGTAGTGTTGGTCACTCCAAAGTAGCCAGGGTTCTCAGGGTTCCCCATCTTCAGTCTGGGAGAAATCCTGATCCCTTGATTTTAGATTTCAAACTGACCAGTCCCAGGCCATTGCCTTGGACACCAACATAGGCCATTTCGCTCTGAAAAAAACCACACCCTCCCAGTTTCTTAATACCAGTTTGGAGGAAGACATTTTATCTGCAACAGGAGCTAAGGTTCTAAGGGGTGGCGTCTTTAGTCTGGGAGAAATCCTTATTCTTTCGGAATTTTAACTGTCAGACACCCAGTCTCAGGCCAATTGCCCTTGCTACGAACATAGGCCATTTTCCTGAAAAAAACCACACCCCTCCCAGTTTCTTAATACCACTTTGGAGGTAGTGTTGGTCTCTCAAAAGTATCTGGGCTTCTAACTGCTGGCATCTTTTGTCTGCGATAAAACATTAGGTTTTAATTTTGCAGGCCGAACCCAGTCTCAGGACCATGCCCCTGCATGCAAAGAAGGAGCCTATTTCTCCCTGTGAAATAAGATCACTTCACCTTTTGTAGTATCCATTTAGAGGAGAATTTGGCACTCCATGAACAGCCAGGGTTCTCAGTGGTGGCAGTATTAGTCTGGAGAAATCCTGATTCCTTCGAATTTGAGGTTTCAGACGACCAGTCTCAGGCCAAGGCCCTGGATATGAACATTGGCAATTTTCCCTTCGTGTAAGATCACACCCTCCCAGTTTCTTAATACCATTTAGGAGGAAGATACAGTCTCTTCAAAAGTAGCCAGGGTTCTAACTGGTGGCATATTTAGTCTAGGGAAATCCTGATCCCTTCAGAGTTTGAGCTGTCAGGCGCCCAGTCTCAGGTCCAAGGTCCCTGGAAAGGAACATTGGCCAATTTCCCTCTGAAAAAACCACACCCTCCCAGTTTCTTAATTCCAGTTTGGAGGTAGTGTTGGTCTCTCCAAAGTAACCAGGCTTCTAACTGCTGGCATTTTAGTCTGCGAGAAAACACATGTTTGGCATTTTTAGCACGTGTGCGGGACTCATGAAAGGAGGGGGTGGTAGCCCATCCCCGTAGAGGCCACATGGAAAGCACATGCTGCTGAGACAAAGAGAGCAGGGGTCTCCTCAAGGAGCCTCCCTGAGGCTGCGGGGACCAATCAGAGACCTGGGTGGGTGATTTACACCCAGGAAACCAATTAGAACGCTGTTTTTCTTTTACGAATCACAGGAAGAAGTTAGTTTTGTGTCTTTTGTTTTCGGTGGGGAGGAGAGAGGAGCTGGCAGGGGCTCCGTGTCCCAGCATAGTTCGGCCTGGCTGAGCCCTGAGGAGGAAGGGCCCAGCCTCTGGGCATGACTCCTGCCCGAAGGCCTCCGAGTGACTCGGCCTGACCCCGGCCGGCCCTGGCGCACGGCAGGACAGCCTGACTCGGAATGCCCGGGCGGCTGACTCGTGGAGCCGCCCGCCCAGCTGGCGGCTCGGCTCGGCCCCAGCCCGCACAGCCCGGCGGGCTCGGCCTGGCCGCCGGCCGCGCGCACGGCTGGCTCGTTTTCCTGCTCCATCTGGCATGCAAGCAGTTCTAGAAGTGGCCCCCAGATGGCCACAGCTTCACTGTCTGGATACGACCCCAGCTGAGCACGCAGCAGAGGAGGTCAGCCATCTCACCTGGTCCCTGGTGCACGTTTTCAGCGTGGCTTCGCATGGCTACTTACTTTCTGGAAAGTTTAACTTTTAAATCTGGGTAAGACTCTAGATCTCCTGAGCTCCCGAATGAAAGGAATAAGAAGAAAATTAAGAAGCAGGGAAAAGAAGATAAAGTTCCTGATGGAAGATTAAGAGATGCCACGATATAGCTGAAAAACCTTAAGGGGCTATGACTTACAAAACCTTAACGTGAATATATTTGGGAAGCTTTTTTAGGTGCTTTGAGAAAGAAAGACTTTAAAATGG
>JAREIS010001499.1:0-36993 GCA_030060385.1 Muscicapa striata striata
AAATTTGGGGGTTTTGGGGATTTTTAGGGGGCGAATTTTGGAGTTTTTGGGTGAATTCGAATTTTTGGGGGGCGGAATTTGGGAATTTTTTGGGGGGAATTTGGAAATTTTCGGTGAAATTTGGGATTTTTGGGGATTTGGGATTTTTTGGCGAAATTTGGGATTTTGGGGGCAGAATTTGGGATTTTTTGGGGAGGATTTGGGATTTTTGGGGGGTTTTGGGCTAAATTTGGGGGGTTTTGAGGGGGAATTTTGGACTTTTGGGGTGAATTCGGATTTTTGGGGGGTAGAGTTTGGGGTTTTTTGGGGAATTTGGGATTTTTGGGGGAATTTGGGATTTTTTGGGAGGGATTTTGGAATTTTTGGCGGGCAGAATTTGGGGTTTTTTTGGGAGAATTTCGGGTTTTTGGGAGGATTTTGGGGTTAATTTTTGAGGAGGATTTTGGATTTTTGGAGGGGATTTTTGGGATAAATTTGTGGGTTTTTTTGGGAGGATTTTGTAGAAAATTTGTTTTTTTTGGGGGGATTTTTGGGGTAATTTTGGGGTACATTTGTGGCTGATTTTGGGGATTTTTTTGGAGGATTTTGGGGGTTTTGTTTTTTTGGAGGATTTTTAAGTTGATTTTGGGGTTTTTTGGGAGGATTTTGAGGTTGATTTTTGAGGAGGATTTTGGATTTTTGGAGGGGATTTTTGGGGTAAAATTGTGGTTTTTTGGGAGGATTTTGGAGAAAAATTCGATTTTTTGGGGTGATTTTGATGGTTTTTTGCGTTTTTTTTTTTTTGGAGGATTTTGAATTTTTGCAGGGGATTTTTGGGGTAAAATTGTGGGTTTTTTGGGACGATTTTTGAACAAATTTGGATTTTTGGGGGGGATTTTTTGGGGTAAAATTGTGGTTTTTTTGGGACGATTTTTGAAAAAATTTGGATTTTTGGGGGGGATTTTTTGGGGTAAAATTGTGGGGTTTTTGGGACGATTTTTGAGAAAATTTGGATTTTTTTGGGGTAATTTTGGGATCCATTTGTGGCTGATTTTGGGGTGTTTTGGGAGGATTTTGAGGTTGATTTTTGAGGAGGATTTTGGATTTTTGGAGGGGAATTTTGGGATAAATTTGGGGTTTTTTTGGGAGGGTTTTGGAGAAAAATTGGATTTTTTGGGGTGATTTTGAGGGTTTTTTGGGGTTTTTTTTTGGAGGATTTTGGATTTTTGCAGGGGATTTTTGGGGTAAAATTGTGGGTTTTTTTGGGACGATTTTTGAAAAATTTTGGATTTTTAGGGGGGATTTTTTGGGGTAAAATTGTGGATTTTTTTGGGACGATTTTTGAGAAAATTTGGATTTTTGGGGGTAATTTTGGGATCCATTTGTGGCTGATTTTGGGGATTTTTGGGGTGGATTTCTGAGCTGATTTTTGTTGTTTTTCCCCCCAGGATGGAGCAGCCCCAGCCCCATTCCAGGTTCATTTCCAGGCTGGAATTCTGCCCCCAGGGGCTGATTTGGGAATTTTTGGGGGCTGATTTTGGGTTTTTTTGGGAGGATTTTGGGGTTGATTTTTGAGGAGAATTTTAGATTTTTGGAGGGGATTTTTGGGATAAATTTGGGGTTTTTTTGGGAGGATTTTGGAGAAAAATTGGATTTTTTGGGGTGATTTTGAGGGTTTTTTTGGGGGGTTTTTTTGGAGGATTTTAGATTTTTGCAGGGGATTTTTGGGGTAAAATTGTGGGGTTTTTTGGGACGATTTTTGAAAAAACTTGGATTTTTGGGGGGGATTTTTTGGGGTAAAATTGTGGGTTTTTTGGGACGATTTTGGAGAAAATTTGGATTTTTTTGGGGTAATTTTGGGATACCTTTGTGGCTGATTTTGGGGATTTTTGGGGTGGATTTCTGAGCTGATTTTTGTTGTTTTTCCCCCCAGGATGGAGCAGCCCCAGCCCCATTCCAGGTTCATTTCCAGGCTGGAATTCTGCCCCCAGGGGCTGATTTGGGAATTTTTGGGGGCTGATTTTGGGGTTTTTTGGGAAGATTTCGGGGTTGATTTTTGATGAGGATTTTGGATTTTTGGAGAGGATTTTTGGGATAAATTTGGGGGTTTTTTGGGAGGGTTTTGGAGAAAACTTGGATTTTTGGGGTGATTTTGAGGGTTTTTTTGGGTTTTTTTTTTTTTGGAGGATTTTGAATTTTTGGGGGGGATTTTTGGGGTAAAATTGTGGTTTTTTGGGACGATTTTTGAAAAAATTTGGATTTTTGGGGGATTTTTTGGGGTAAAATTGTGGTTTTTTTGGGACGATTTTTGAGAAAATTTGGATTTTTTTGGGGTAATTTTGGGATCCATTTGTGGCTGATTTTGGGGATTTTTGGGGGATTTCTGAGCTGATTTTTGTTGTTTTTCCCCCCAGGATGGAGCAGCCCCAGCCCCATTCCAGGTTCATTTCCAGGCTGGAATTCTGCCCCCAGGGGCTGATTTGGGAATTTTTGGGGGCTGATTTGGGGGATTTTTGGGAGGATTTTGGGGTTAATTTTTGAGGAGGATTGTGGATTTTTGGAGGGGAATTTTGGGGTAAATTTGGGTTTTTTTGGGAGGATTCTGAAGAAAAATTGGATTTCTTGGGGTGATTTTGAGGGTTTTTTTGGGGGGTTTTTTTTGGAGGATTTTGGATTTTTGCAGGGGATTTTTGGGGTAAAATTGTGGTTTTTTTGGGACGATTTTTGAAAAAATTTGGATTTTTGGGGGGGATTTTTTGGGACGATTTTTGAGAAAATTTGGATTTTTTTGGGGTAATTTTGGGATCCATTTGTGGCTGATTTTGGGGATTTTTGGGGTGGATTTCTGAGCTGATTTTTGTTGTTTTTCCCCCCAGGATGGAGCAGCCCCAGCCCCATTCCAGGTTCATTTCCAGGCTGGAATTCTGCCCCGAGTGTGGCTCGGTGCTGCCCCGGCCTGGCCCCTCCAGCTCCATCCTCTGCCCCCGCTGCTGCTTCAGCCTCCAGTGTGAAGGTTTGGGGAGAAAAAAACCCAAAATTAACCCAAAAACAGCCTGGGAATATCCTGGGGAAAATTTAAAAAAAAATCTGAAAAAATCCCTAAAAATACCCCGAAAAAAATCTGAAAATCCCCTTAAAAATCGCAAAAAAAATCCAAAAATACCTAAAGAAATCCTGAAAAAATAATAAAAAAATTTATTAAAAATCCTGAAAATATCCTGAAAAAAAATCTCAAAATAAAAGTTACCAAAAAAGTCCTGAAAAATTCCTAAAAATAAATTTAAAAAGAATCCCCCAGCTCCATCCTCTTCCCCCGCTGCTGCTTCAGCCTCCAGTGTGAAGGTTTGGGGAGAAAAAAACCCAAAATTAACCCAAAAACAGCCTGGGAATATCCTGGGGAAAATTTAAAAAAAAAATCTGAAAAAATCCCTAAAAATACCCCAAAAAAATCCAGAAAAAAATCTGAAAATCCCCTTAAAAATCGCAAAAAAATTCCAAAAATGCCTAAAGAAATCCTGAAAAATAATAAAAAAATTATTAAAAATCCTGAAAATATCCTGAAAAAAATCTCAAATTAAAAGTTACCAAAAAGTCCTGAAAATTCCTAAAAATAAATTTAAAAGAATCCCCCAGCTCCATCCTCTTCCCCGCTGCTGCTTCAGCCTCCAGTGTGAAGGTTTGGGAGAAAAACCCAAAATTAACCCAAAAACAGCCTGGGAATATCCTGGGGAAAATTAAAAAAAAATCTGAAAAAATCCCTAAAAAAATACCCGAAAAAATCTGAAAATCCCCTTAAAAATCGCAAAAAAATTCCAAAAATACCTAAAGAAATCTTGAAAAAATAATAAAAAAATTTATTAAAAATCCTGAAAAAAAATCTCAAAATAAAAGTTACAAAAGAAGTCCTGAAAAAATCCTAAAAAAAAATTTAAAAAGAATCCCCCAGCTCCATCCTCTGCCCCCGCTGCTGCTTCAGCCTCCAGTGTGAAGGTTTGGGGGGAAAAAAACCCAAAATTTACCCAAAAACAGCCTGGGAATATCCTGGGGAAAATTTAAAAAAAAATCTGAAAAAATCCCTAAAAATACCCCAAAAATCCAGAAAAAAATCTGAAAATCCCTTAAAAATCGCAAAAAAATTCCAAAAATACCTAAAGAAATCCTGAAAAAATAATTTAAAAATTTATTAAAAATCCTGAAAATATCCTGAAAAAAAATCTCAAAATAAAAGTTACAAAAAAAGTCCTGAAAAATTCCTAAAAATAAATTTTAAAAGAATCCCCCAGCTCCATCCTCTGCCCCCGCTGCTGCTGCTTCAGCCTCCAGTGTGAAGGTTTGGGGGGAAAAAAACCCAAAATTAACCCAAAAACAGCCTGGGAATATCCTGGGGAAAATTAAAAAAAAAATCTGAAAAAAATCCCTAAAAATACCCCAAAAAAATCCAGAAAAAAATCGGAAAATCCCCTTAAAAATCGCAAAAAAAATTCCAAAAATACCTAAAGAAATCCTGAAAAAATAATAAAAAAAATTATTAAAAATCCTGAAAATATCCTGGAAAAAAATCTCAAATTAAAAGTTACTAAAAAAGTCCTGAAAAAATCCTAAAAATAAATTTAAAAAGAATCCCCCAGCTCCATCCTCTGCCCCCGCTGCTGCTTCAGCCTCCAGTGTGAAGGTTTGGGGAGAAAAAAACCCAAAATTAACCCAAAAACAGCCTGGGAATATCCTGGGGAAAATTTAAAAAAAAATCCTGAAAAAATCCTGAAAATTGAAAAAAAAAATCCTAAAAAAATCCTGAAAATTTAAAAAAAAATCGTGAAAAAATGGTGGGAAAAAACCCTAAAAATACAAAAAAAAAATCCTGAAAAAAATTCCAGAAAATCCTGGAAATATCCCTGAAAACATCCTGAAAAAATCCTCCAAAAATTCAGAAATAATCCTGAAAAAAATCCCAAAAACATTCTGGAAAAATCCATGGGGAAAGTAAAAAAAAAAAATTCTCAAAAAATCGTGAAAAAATGGTGGGAAAAAACCCTAAAACCAAAAATCCTGAAAAAATTCCAGAAAATCCTGAAATATCCCTGAAAACATCCTGAAAAAATTCCCCAAAAATTCAGAAATAATCCTGAAAAAAATCCCAAAAACATTCTGGAAAAATCCATGGGAAAAGTAAAAAAAAAAAAATCCCCAAAAATGGCAAAAAAAATGGTGGAAAAAAACCCAAAAATACCCCAAAAATGTGGGGGAAAAATCCAGAATATCCCAAAAACATTCTGGAAAAATCACAGGGGGAAAAAAAAAATCCCAAAAAGTCCTGAAAAAAAAGCCCTAAAAATACCCCTAAAAAATCCAGAAAAAAATCTGAAAATCCCCTCAAAAATCACGAAAAAAATCTAAAAAACACCTAAAGAAATCCTGAAAAAATAATTTTAAAAAATTATTAAAAATCCTCAAAAGATCCCTGAAAATATCCTGAGGATAATCCCCCAAAAATTCAAAATTAATCCTGAAAAAATCCCCCAGAAATTCAAAATTATCCCAAAAAAACCCTGAAAATTTCCCCCAAAATCCCTTTAAAAAAATCTAAAAAAAATCTGAAAATATCCTGAAAAAAATCTCAAAATAAAATTCCCAAATTTATCCCAGAATTCCCCAAATTTTCCCAAATTTTTCCTAAAATTTCCCAAATTTTCCCGAGTTTTCCCAAGATTCCCCAAAATTTCCCTAAAATCCCAAAACCTCCGAAAAAAACCCCAAAAATTCCTTCAAAACCTCTGAAATTCTCAAATTTTTCCCAGAATTATCAAAATTTTCCCAAAATTCCCAAAATTTTCCTAAAATTCCCCGAAATTTCTCTAAAATTTCCCCAAAATTTCCCCCAAAATTCCAAAAACCTCCCAAAAAAACCTCAAAAAATTCCCGGGAAATTCCCAAATTTTTCCCAGAATTCCCCAAATTTCCCCAAATTTTCCCGAGTTTTCCCAAGATTCCCCAAAATTTCCCCAAAATTTCCCCTAAAATCCCAAAAACCTCCGAAAAAAACCTCCAAAAATTCCTTGAAAACCTCTGGAAATTCTCAAATTTTTCCCAGAATTATCAAAATTTTCCCAAAATTCCCAAAATTTTCCCAAAATTCCCCGAAATTTCTCTAAAATTTCCCCAAAATTTCCCCCAAAATTCCAAAAACCTCCCAAAAAAACCTCAAAGAACTCCCTGGAAATTCCCAAATTTTTCCCAGAATTCCCCAAATTTTCCCAAATTTTTCCTAAAATTTCCCCAAATTTTCCCGAATTTTCCCAAGATTCCCCAAAATTTCCCCTAAAATCCCAACAACCTCTGAAAAAAACCCCAAAAAATTCCTTCAAAACCTCTGGAAATTCTCAAATTTTTCCCAGAATTATCAAAATTTTCCCAAAATTCCCAAAATTTTCCTAAAATTCCCCGAAATTTCTCTAAAATTTCCCCCAAAATTTCCCCCAAAATTCCAAAAACCTCCCAAAAAAACTTCAAAAAATTCCCTGGAAATTCCTGAATTTTTCCCAGAATTCCCCAAATTTTCAAAAATTTTTCCTAAAATTTCCCCAAATTTTCCCGAGTTCTCCCAAGATTCCCCAAAATTTCCCCAAAATTTCCCCTAAAATCCCAACAACCTCTGAAAAAAACCCCAAAAAATTCCTTCAAAACCTCTGGAAATTCTCAAATTTTTCCCAGAATTATCAAAATTTTCCCAAAATTCCCAAAATTTTCCTAAAATTCCCGAAATTTCTCTAAAATTTCCCCAAAATTTCCCCCAAAATTCCAAAAACCTCCCAAAAAAACTTCAAAAAATTCCCTGGAAATTCCTGAATTTTTCCCAGAATTCCCCAAATTTCCCCAAATTTTCCCAAGTTCTCCCAAGATTCCCCAAAATTTCCCCTAAAATCCCAAAAACCTCTGAAAAAAAACCTCCAAAAATTCCTTCAAAACCTCTGGAAATTCTCAAATTTTTCCCAGAATTATCAACATTTTCCCAAAATTCCCAAAATTTTCTTAAAATTCCCCAAAATTTCTCTAAAATTTCCCCAAAATTTCCCCCAAAATTCCAAAAACCTCCCAAAAAAACTTCAAAAAATTCCCTGGAAATTCCCAATTTTTTCCCAGAATTCCCCAAATTTTCCCAAATTTTTCCTAAAATTTCCCCAAATTTTCCCGAATTTTCCCAAGATTCCCCAAAATTTCCCCTAAAATCCCAAAAACCTCTGGAAAAAACCTCAAAAAATTCCTTCAAAACCTCTGGAAATTCTCAAATTTTTCCCAGAATTATCAAAATTTTCCCAAAATTCCCAAAATTCCCTGAAATTTCTCTAAAATTTCCCCCAAAATTCCAAAAACCTCCTAAAAAAACCTCAAAAAATTCCCAAATTTATCCCAGAATTCCCAAATTTTTCCCAGAATTCCCCAAATTTTTCCCAGAATTCCCAAATTTATCCCAGAATTCCCAAATTTTTCCCAGAATTCCCTAAATTTTTCCCAAATTTTCCCAAATTTCTGTTTTTTTTCCCAGATTTGGAGGGTTGAGCGTCCCGGAGCCGCCTCCAGTTCACGGCCCTGGAGGGGAGGGCGAGGGCGGGCCGGCCCCGCCCCCAGGAGGCCCACGGTGAGGTGGGGAGGGGCGGATTCCCAAAATTCCCCAAAATTCCTGGGAAATTCCAAAAGTTTTTTTTTTTTTTTTTAATTCCCAAAAAAATTCCATTTTTTTTTTTTTCCCCCAAAAAGAAATTCCTTGAAAATTCCTGGAAAATTAAAGAAAAATTCCTGAAAAATTCAAAAAATTCTTCAAAATTCCTGAAAATGGAAAAAATAAAATTCCCAAAATTCCTCAAAAATTCCTGAAAAATTAAAAAAATTTCCCAAAATTCCTAAAAAATAAATTTTAAAAATCCAAAAATTCCTCAAAATTCCTGAAAATGGAAAAAAAAAAATTCCAAAATTCCTCAAAAATTTAAAAAAATTTCTCAAAATTTTCATAAAAATAAAATAACCAAACAAAATTCCCCAAAAATTCTGAAAAAATTTCCCAGAAGTTCTCAAAAAATTCCTTAAAAAGTAAAAAAAAAATTCTCAAAAATTCCTGAAAAATTAAAGAAAAAAAATTCCCAAATGTTCCTTAAAAATTCTTTAAAAATTCCCCCAAAATTTCTGAAAAATTAAAAAAATTCCCAAAAATTAAAAAAATTCCTCAAAATTCCTGAAAATTAAAAAAATTTCCCAAAATTCCTAAAAAAAAAATCCCAAAAATTCCAAAAAATTTTTCAAAAATTCTTCAAAAATTCTGAAAGTTTCTCTAAAAGTTCCTAAATTAATTCCTTTAAAATTCCCAAAATTCCAAAAATTCCAAAGTTAAAAAAATTCCCCAAAATTTCTTAAAAGTTCCTCAAAAATGAAAAAAATTTCCCTAAAATTCCAAAAATTCTCAAACTTCCTGAAAATTAAAAAAAATCCCAAAATTCCTGAAAAATTCCTGAAGAAATTTAAAAAATTATCAAAAATTCCTAAAAATTCCTAAAAAAAAAAAAAATTCCCAAAAATTCCTGAAAATGTTCCAAAAATTTCCCCAAAAATCTGAAAAAAATTCTCCAAAAGTTCCCAAAATTCCTTAAAAATTCAAAAAAATTCCTCAAAAATTCCTCAAAATTCAGAAAAAATTCCCCAAAATTCACAAAAATTCCTGAAAAATAAAAAAAAAAATTCCCCAAAATTCCAGAAAATTCCTGAAAAAAAAAAAATCCCCAAAATTCAAAAAAATTCTTGAAAATTCTCAAAATTCCTGAAAATTTAAAAAAAAAATTTCCCAAAAATTCCTAAAAAATAAAAAAAAAATCCCAAAAATAAAAAAAAAAATTTCAAAAATTCTTCAAAAAATTCTGAAAAAATTTTCTCTAAAAGTTCCCAAAAAATTCCTTAAAAATTCAAAAAAATTCCTCAAAAATTCCTGAAAATTAAAAAAAAAATTTCCCAAAAATTCCTAAAAAATAAAAAAAAAAATCCCAAAAATTCAAAAAAAAATTTCAAAACTTCTTCAAAAAATTCTGAAAAAATTTCTCTAAAAGTTCCCAAAAAATTCCTTAAAAATTCAAAAAAATTCCTCAAAAATTCCTGAAAAATTCAGAAAAAAATTCCCCAAAAGTGAATTTTTGGAGCTAAAAAATGGAATTTTTGGGGTATAAAAGCCAAAATTTTTGGGTGTAAAAAGGAGATTTTTGGGGGTTAAAACCAGGAATTTTTGGGTGTAAAAAGGAAATTTTTGGGGGTTAAAACCAGGAATTTTTGGGTGTAAAAAGGAGATTTTTGGGGGGTTAAAACCAGGAATTTTGGGTGTAAAAAGGAGATTTTTGGGGGGTTAAAACCAGGAAATTTTGGGTGTAAAAAGGAGATTTTTGGGGGTTAAAACCAGGAATTTTTGGGTGTAAAAAGGAGATTTTTGGGGTATAAAAGCCAAAATTTTTGGGTGTAAAAAGGAGATTTTTGGGGGTTAAAACCAGGAAATTTTGGGTGTAAAACTTGGGATTTTTTGCTGCTAAAAATTGTAATTTTTGGGGTGGAAAAAGTTGAAATTTTGGGTGTAAAAAGCAGATTTTTGGTGCCAAACCCGGGGATTTTTGGGTACAAAAATGGGGATTTTTTGTGTTTTTAGGGTGGGATTTTGGGGTGTGGAATGTGGGTTATTATGGGATGTGCAGGGTGAGTTTTGGGGGGTGAAATGTGGATTTGGGGTGTTCATTGTGGGTTATTATGGGATGTTCATTGTGGGTTATTATGGGGTGTGAAATGTGGATTTTGGGGATTATTATGGGATGTTCATTGTGGGTTATTATGGGGTGTTCGTTGTGACTTTTGGGGGTTATTTTGGGGTGTGAAATGTGAATTTTGGGGATTATTATGGGGTGTGAAATGTGGATTTTGGGGTGTGAAATGAGGATTATTATGGGATGCTCATTGTGGGTTATTATGGGATGTGAAATGTGGATTTTGGGGATTATTATGGGATGTTCATTGTGGGTCATTATGGGATGTTCATTGTGGGTCATTATGGGATGTTCATTGTGGGTTATTATGGGGTGTGAAATGTGGATTTTGGGGTGTGAAATGAGGATTATTATGGGGTGCAGGTGGGTTATTATGGGATGCTCACTGTGGGTTATTATGGGATGCTCACAGTGGGTTATTATGGGATGCTCACTGTGGGTTATTATGGGATGCTCACAGTGGGTTATTATGGGATGCTCACTGTGGGTTATTATGGGGTGCTCACTGTGGGTTATTATGGGATGTTCACAGTGGGTTATTATGGGATGCAGGTGGAGAGGCGCTGCCCCCGCTGCGGCCATGAGCAGATGTGGGTTATTATGGGATGCTCACTGTGGGTTATTATGGGATGCAGGTGGAGAGGCGCTGCCCCGCTGCGGCCATGAGCAGATGTGGGTTATTATGGGATGCTCACTGTGGGTTATTATGGGATGCTCACTGTGGGTTATTATGGGATGCTCACTGTGGGTTATTATGGGATGCAGGTGGAGCGGCGCTGCCCCCGCTGCGGCCATGAGCAGATGTGGGTTATTATGGGATGCTCACTGTGGGTTATTATGGGATGCAGGTGGAGCGGCGCTGCCCCCGCTGCGGCCATGAGCAGATGTGGGTTATTATGGGATGCTCACAGGGGGTTATTATGGGATGCAGGTGGAGAGGCGCTGCCCCCGCTGCGGCCATGACCAGATGTGGTTCCACACGCGCCAGATGCGCTCGGCCGACGAGGGGCAGACGGTGTTTTACACCTGCCCCCGCTGCAGGTGAGGGAAACCAGCCCCAAAACAGCCCCAAAACAGCCCTAAAATAGCACCAAAAGAGCCCCAAAATAGTCCCAAAATATCCCCAAAACAGCCCTAAAATAGCCCCAAAATAGCCCCAAAACAGCCCCAAAATAGCCCTAAAGTAGCACCAAAATATCCCCAAAACAGCCCCAAAACAGCCCCAAAATAGCACCAAAATAGCCCCAAAATAGCCCCAAAATAGCCCCAAAATAGCCCCAAAATAGCCCCAAACCAGCCCCAAAATAGCACCAAAATAGCCCCAAAACAGCCCCAAAATATCCATGATGTGTCCCCCAAAATCACCCCCAAATAGCCCCAAAATAGCCCCAAAATCACCCTGAAATATCCCCAAAATCACCCCAAAATATCCACAAAATATCTCTAAAATAGCCACAAAGTGTCCCCAAAATATCCCTAAAATAGCCCCAAAATATCCCTAAAATAGCCCCCAAACCACCCTGAAATATCCCCAAAACCACCCCCAAATAGCCCCAAAATCACCCCCAAAACCACCCCCAAATAGCCCCAAAGTAGCCACAAAATATCCACAATATCACTCCAAAATGTCCCCAAAATATCCCTAAAATAAATCAAAAATATCCACAAAATATCCCAAAAATATCCCTAAAAAGTATCCCTAAAATAACCTGAAAATATCCCCAAAAATTGCCCCAAAACATCCCCACAACCACCCCAAAATATCCCCAAAATATCCCTAAAATAAGTCAAAAATATCCCAAAAAAATCCCCAAAATATCCATAAAATGTCCCCAAAATTACCCAAGAATATTGACTAAATATCCTCAAAATCACCCCAAAATATTCCTAAAATATCCCTAAAATAAGTCAAAAATATCCCCAAAAATCCCCAAAATATCCCTAAAAACTATTCCTGAAATAACCCAAAAATAATCCAAAATATCCCTAAAGTGTCCCCAAAATATCCCCAAAAAACCTCAAAAAATCCCAAAACTAAACCAAAAATAAACCCAAAATAACCCCCCAAAATGGCCCCAGAATTACCAAAAAAATCCCAAAATTAACCCTAAAAAAATCCCAAAAATAACCCCAAAATTACCCAAAATAACCCCGGAAAAACCCCAAAACAATCCCAAAATTCTGGGATTTTCTCCTCAAATATCCCCAAAATCCCAAAATTTCCTCAAATCCCAAAATTTACCCAAAATCCCCAAAATTCCCCCAAAATTCCAGAGTTTCCCTCAAATCCCAGAATTCCCCAAAATCCCAAAAATTACCCAAAATTCCAAAATTCCCCCAAATCCCAGAATTTACCCCAAAATCCCAGAATTCCCCAAAATCCTCAAATTTCCCAAAAATCCTGGAATTCCTCCCAAATCCCAGAACTTCTCTAAATCCCAAAATTCCAGAATTTCCCCAAATTCCAGAATTTCCCCCAAATCCCAGAATTCCCCAAAATCCCAGAATTCCCCAAAATCCCAAAAATTCCCAAAATCCCAAATTTCCCCAAACAATCCCCAAATTTTCCCGGCATTTTCCCGCAGGTTGCAGGAGAAGGAAGATTCCTGAAATTCCGAATTTCCCGCGGTTTCGGTGCTGGCAGAGGAATAAAAGCGATCACCCCAAATCTGGGGCTGCTTTTGGTTTTTTTGGAACCCCAAAAACGCCCCCAGACCCTTTTTGGGAACCCCAAAATTGACGCGTTATTACCCCCAGACCTAAGGGCACTGGGAGGGGTCCCTGGGTGTCCCCCAGTGACCAGTGGGGGACAGAAAATGACCCTGAGTGACCATTAGTGACCACTGAGTGACCAGTAGTGACCATTAGGGACACTGAGTGACCCCAGAGTGACCATTTGGGACACAAAATGACCCCTGAGTGACCCCTGGGTGTCCAGACTCACCCCAAAGTGACCATTGAGTGACCATTACTGACCAGTACTGACCCCTGAGTGACCAGTGAGTGACCACTGCAGGAGAACCACAGCCTGACATTGAATCTGAGGGGGTTGCTATGGACACTGAGTGACCATTGGTGACCATTACTGACCCCTGAGTGACCATAGTGACTAGTGACCAGTGAGTGACCATTCCCAGGAGAACCGCAGCCTGACGCTGAAGCTCAGGAGGTTGCTGTGGACACTGAGTGACCATTGGTGACCATTGGTGACCATTACTGACCCTTGAGTGACCATTAGTGACCCCTGAGTGACCATTACTCACCCCTGAGTGACCATTAGTGACCATTAGTGACCAGTGAGTGACCCTGAGTGACCATTCCCAGAAGAACCGCAGCCTGACGCTGAAGCTCAGGAGGTTGCTATGGACACTGAGTGACCATTGGTGACCAGTACTGACCATTACTGACCCCTGAGTGACCATTACTGACCCCTGAGTGACCATTGGTGACCAGTGAGTGACCCTGAGTGACCCCTGAGTGACCAGTGAGTGACCCTGAGTGACCATTCCCAGAAGAACCGCAGCCTGACGCTGAAGCTCAGGGGGTTGCTGTGGACACTGAGTGACCATTGGTGACCATTACTGACCATTACTGACCCCTGAGTGACCATTACTGACCCCTGAGTGACCCTGAGTGACCCCTGAGTGACCAGTGAGTGACCCCTGAGTGACCCTGAGTGACCAGTGAGTGACCCTGAGTGACCATTCCCAGGAGAACCGCAGCCTGACGCTGAAGCTGAGGGGGTTGCTATGGACACTGAGTGACCATTGTGACCATTACTGACCATTACTGACCCCTGAGTGACCATTACTGACCCCTGAGTGACCCCTGAGTGACCAGTGAGTGACCATTCCCAGGAGAACCGCAGCCTGACGCTGAAGCTGAGGAAGAGGAAGCCGGACAAGAAGGTCGAGTGGTCGAGTGACACGGTGGACAACGAGCACCTGGGCCGGAGATCCTCCAAATGTGAGCCCCAAATACATCCCAGAATATTCCCAAAACATCCCAAAATATCCCAAAAATATCCTAAAGTGTCCCTGGGTTACCCCAAAATGTCCCTGGGTGAGCACCTGGGGTGGAGATCTTCCAAATGTGAGCCCAAAATACATCCCAGAATATCCCAAATTCACCCCAAAATACATCCCAGAATATCCCAAATTCACCCCAAAAAATTCCCAAATTCACCCCAAAATATTCCCAAAAATATCCTGAAATATCCCCAAAATATCCCCAAAATATTCCCAAAATATCCCAAATTCACCCCAAAAATATCCCCTAAGTATCCTAAATGATCCCAAATTTATTCTAAAATATCCCAAAATAGCCCAAAATAGCCCAAAATAATCCCAAAATATCCCAAAAATATCCCAAAATGTCCCAAAATGTCCCAAAATGTCCCAAATTTACCCAAAATTACCCCAAAAATATCCTAAAAATATCCCAAAATATCCCAAAATTATCCCAAAATGTCCTAAAATATCCCAAAAATGTCCCAAATTTACCCAAAATCACCCCAAAATATCCTAAAAATATCCCAAAATATCCCAAAATTATCCCAAAATATCCCAAAATTATCCCAAAATGTCCCAAAATGTCCCAAAATGTCCCAAATTTTCTCCAATGAATCCTCCAGATCCACCTGGGACCCCAAAATGCCCCAAATCCCCCCAAACCCCCCCTGGGACCCCCCAAAATCCTGCCCTGGGACCCCCCAAAATCCCCCTGGGACCCCAAAATCCCCCTGGGACCCCCAAAATCCCCCCTGGGACCCCCAAATCCACCCCCAAAATCCCCCCTGGGGACCCCAAAACTCCCCCAGTTCCATCCTGGGGACCCCAAATCTTCCCCTGGGGACCCCAAACTGCCCCTCCCCCACCCTTTACCCCCCCCCTGAGCCCCCCAAATTCTCCCCCCAGGGACCTCCCAAACCCCTGGAGACCCCAAAACCCCCTGGGACCCCCAAATTCCCCTTGGGACCCTCCAAACGCCCCAAAATCCCACTGGGACCCCCCAAATCCTCCCCTGGGGACCCCCAAAGTGCCCCTCCCCCACCCTTCCCCCCCACCCTGAGCCCCCCAAATTCTCCCCCCAGGCTGCTGCATCTACGAGAAGCCGCGGGCGTTCGGCGAGAGCTCCTCGGAGAGCTCGGAGGAGGAGGGGGAGGGGCGGGGGGAGGGGGAGGGGCAGGGGAGGGGAGGAGGAGGAGCTGTGGCCACCAGCACTGCGTGCGGGGCCACAAACGGAGCCGGGCCCGCCGGGGGGGGGGAGGGGCGGGACCCCAAACGCTGCCCCCCGCCCCTCCCCCCACGGCCATGGAGCACTGAGCGACCCCCGGGGTGGGGGAGGGGAAGGGGAGGGAGGAGGGGGAGGGGGACCCCCCATTCCTGGGTGGAGATTGTGGGGGTTGGGCCCCAAAAATTGTGGGATTTGAGCCCAAAATTCCAGAGTTTGAGCCCCAAAAATTGTGGGATTTGAGCCCCAAAAATTGTGGGATTTAAGCCCAAAACTCCAGAGTTTGAGCCCCAAAATTTTGGGATTTTAGCCCCAAAATTTTGGGATTTGAGCCCCAAAAATTGTGGGATTTGAGCCCAAAATTCCAGGGGTTTGAGCCCCAAAAATTCCAGAGTTTGAGCCCAAAATTGTGGGATTTTAGCCCCAAAAACTGTGGGATTTGCGCCCAAACTTCCAGAGTTTGAGCCCCAAAATTTTGGGATTTTAGCCCAAAAATTTTGGGATTTGAGCCCCAAAATTCCAGAGTTTGAGCCCAAAATTTTTGGGATTTTAGCCCCAAAAATTGTGGGATTTGAGCCCAAAATTCCAGGGGTTTGAGCCCCAAAAATTCCAGAGTTTGAGCCCAAAATTGTGGGATTTTAGCCCCAAAATTTTGGGATTTGAGCCCCAAAAATTCCAGAGTTTGAGCCCAAAATTTTGGGATTTTAGCCCCAAAATTGTGGGATTTGAGCCCAAAATTCCAGGGGTTTGAGCCCCAAAAATTCCAGAGTTTGAGCCCCAAAATTTGGGGGTTTTTAGTCCCAAAATTCCAAGAGTTTGAGCCCAAAAACTTCTCAGATTTTATCCCAAAATTCTGGGATTTTGGGCACCAAAAATTCCGAGGTTTGAGCCCCAAAAAATTGTAGAGTTTGAGCCCCAAAATTCCAGGATTTCAGCCCAAAATTCCAGGGGTTTAGCCCCAAAAATTCCAAAGTTTGAGCCCAAAATTGTGGGATTTTAGCCCCAAAATTTGGGACAGTTTGAGCCCAAAATTTCTGGAATTTGAGCCTCAAAATTTTGGGGTTTTTAGTTCCAAAATTGAAGAGTTTGAGCTCAAACATTTCTCGGATTTTATCCCAAAATTCTGGGATTTTGGGCACCAAAAATTCTGGGGTTTGAGCCCCAAAATTGTGGAGTTTGAGCCCAAAATTTCAGAGTTTTAGCGTTGAAAATTCAAGAATTTGAACCTCAAAATTCTGGGATTTTATCCCAAAAAAATTGTGGGATTTTGGCACCAAAAATTGCAGAGTTTGAGCCCCAAATTCGGGAGTTTTAGCCCCAAAATTGGGAGGTTTTAGAGCCGAAAATTCCAAAGTTTTGAGCCCCAAAATTTGGGAGTTTGAGCCCAAAATTTCTCCCCCAAATTTTAATGGTTGGGATTGAGGCCGGGAACCCCAAAAATGGAACTGGGACCCCAAAAATGACACCTGGATCCTAAAAATGGACACCTGGACACCCCAAAAACGGCACAGGGACCCCAAAATTAACACCTGGACCCCAAAAATTAACATCTGGACACACCTGGACACCCCAGAAATGTCACCTGGACACATCTGGAGCCCAAAATGGACACTGAGAATCCGAAAATGTCACCTGGACACCCCAAAAATGGAACCTGAGCCCCCAGAAATGACACCTGGGCACAGCTGGATCCCAAAAATGGAAAATTGACACCTGAGCACACCTGGACACCCCAAAAATGAACATCTGGACACATCTGGGCCCCAAAAATGGAACCTGAGACCCCAAAAATGGAACCTGAGACCCCAAAAATGACACCTGGACACACCTGGACACCCAAAAAATGGACACTGAGACCCTCCAAAATGGCCCCGGGACCCCCCAAAATCACACCTGGACACACCTGGACCCCCCCAAACCCTCAGACCCTCCCCCCTCCCCCACCTCGCCCCTCCCCCACCCCCTCCCCAAATCCCCGCCCCCACCCCGGGCGGGATTTTGGGGTCTCCCCCAAAAAAGGGACATTAAAGGCGAGGCCGGGCCCGGATTTTGGGATTTTTTTGGGTTTATTTGGGAGGGTCCCGCGGGGGGGGGGGAGGGGCGGCGTCCGCGCGGAGTTTGGCCCCGAGGCTGCAAAAAAAAAAAAAAAAACCAATTAAAAAAAAAATCACCCAAATTTCCCCAAAAATTGGTTTTTGGGACATTAAAAAAAAAAAAAATTCCCCAAATTTTTGAGACACAAAAAAAAAAATCCCCATTTTTTTTTTTTTTTTTTTTTTTTTTGGGGTGGATTTTTGTTTTGGGACCCCAGAAATCCCCAATTTTTATTTTTTCTTTTTTTTCGGGTGACACAAAAATTCCCCAATTTTTTTTAAAGGTGGAAAATAAAATCCCCAAATTTTTGGGGCTTTGAGGGGACACAAAATATTCCCAAATTTTTTTAAAGGGGACACAAAAAAATTTTTTTTTTTTTTTTTTGGGTGACACCAAAATAATCCCCAAAGTTTTTGGAGGGGACAAAAAAAAATCCCAAATTTCTTTTTTTTTTTTTTTTTGGGACACAAAAAAAATGCCAAAATTTTGGGAGGACACAAAAAAAACCCCAAAAAATCCCCAATTTTTTTTTTTTTTTTTTTTTGACATCAAAACTCCCGATTTTTTAAAATTTCTTTTTTTTTTTTTTTTTTTTTTTTTTTTTTTTTTTTTTTTTTTTTTTTTTTTTTTGGGAAGGGGCAGGGCCCGGGTGGCATCAAAACAAAAATGTCACCTCCCAAAAATGCGGCCGGGCCGGGCGGGGCGGGGGCGGGGCCGCCCCGGGGGGGGGAGGGGCGGGGACGGCACGTGCGAGGTGGGGACACCCCAAAACCACAACAAAAACGCCCCAAAAATCGCACAAAAATCACCCCAAAATCGCATAAAAATCACCCCAAATTTACCCCAAAATCACAACAGAAACATCCCAAAAATCGCACAAAAATCACCCAAAAAATCGCGCAAAAATCACCCCAAAATCGCATAAAAATCACCCCAAAATCGCATAAAAATCACCCAAAAATTTCACAAAATCCACCTCAAAAGCACATAAAAATCACCCCAAAAATCACCAAAAAATCGCCCAAAAATCACCCCAAAATCACATTAAAATGACCAAAAAAATCACACAAAATTTTCCCCAAAATCACCCAAAATTCGCACAAAAATCAGGAAAAAAAATCCAAAAAAATCACCCCAAAAATCCCAAATGTCCCCGTAAAATCACACAAAAATCACAATTTTACACCCCAAAATCCAACATTATCCCCCCAAAATCGCACAAATCCCGCCACGAATCCCACCAAAAATCCCAAATTTGCATTTTAAAATCCCCCCAAATTCCCCCAAATTTCCCCAAAATCTCACAAAATTCACCCCAAAATTCCCTTTAAATTCACACTAAAATTCCCCCAAATCCCCCCAAATTTCCCCCAAAATTCCCCCAAATTTCCCCCAAAATTTCCCCAAATTTTCCCCAAAATTCCCCCAAATTTCCCAATTTCTCTCAAGTCCCCAAATGCTCCCCTTGTCCCCTCCGGGTCCCCAAAATCCCAAATTCCCCGAAATGTCCCAATCTCTGTCCCCCCTGTGACCCCAAACCCCCCAAATCCCCAAATTTCTGTCCTCAAATCTGTGTCCCCAAATCCCCCCATGTCCCCAAATCTGTGTCCCCTCGATGTACCCAGACCCCTCCCGTGTCCCCAAACCCCTCCCGTGTCCCCAAACCCCTCCCGTGTCCCCAAACCCCTCAATGTCCCCAACTCTGTGTCCCCTCCATGTCCCCAAACCCCCCCAGTCCTCACCTGCCCCTCCCGGCTCTGCGCCGCCTCCTCTCTGTCGCGACACCGTCGCTGTCGCGGGTGTCCCCCGCGCTGTCCCCGCGCGCTGTCGCCGCTGTCGCCGCGAGCCTGCGCACGATCCGCGCCTCCACCGCCAGCGCCACCGCGGAGCGCACGCGGGAGCGCGCGCAGGGCCGGTGACAGAGGGGACACGCCACGGGCGCGTCGCATGTCGCGATAGCGGCGGGCAGGAGGCAGCGGCGGCAGCAGCCGGGATCCAGGGCCGTGTCGCATGTCGCGATAGCGGCGGGCAGGAGGCAGCAGCCGGGATCCAGGGCCGTGTCGCATGTCGCGACAGGCGCGGGCAGGAGGCAGCGGCGGCAGCAGCTGTGCTCGCACGGCAGCAGCACCGGGTCCCGCACGGCGCCGCCGCAGCCCGGACAGCGCGTGGCCACCGCCAGGCGCGACAGCTCCCCCCGCGACGGCGGCGACATGGGGACAGGGGGGTTGGGACAGGGATGGGACAGGGACAGGACACGGGGGTGACACCGCTGGGGACAGGAGGGGACAGAGACACTGGGAGGGGACAGGAATGGGGACACGGGGACAGGGAGAGGTGGCATCGCTGGGGACAGGGATGGGACAGGGGCGGGGACAGGGACGGGACACGGGGGTGGCACCGCTGGGACAGGCGGGGACAGCGAGGGGACAAAGGCGGGGACGCGAAAAAAAGAGGGAATTAATTTCGGGAATTTCGGGAATTTTGGGGACGGGAAAAACCAGACACGGGAACGCGGGGATTCATTTCCGGAATTTGGGAATTAATTAATTTGGGAATTAATTAATTTGGGAATTAATTAATTTGGGAATCTGGGGACGGGAGCGACACAAGCACGGGGACAGGAAATTCGGGAATGGATTTGGGGCATTTGGGAAAAACCCGAGCACGGGAGGGACGCGGGAATTTGGGATTTGGGAATTCGGGGATTTTTGGAATTAATCTGGGAATTAATTCGGGAACTAATTGGGGAATTAATTTGGGAATTTGGGGATGGGAACGACACAAAGGCGGGGACATGGGAACCCGGGAATTTGCGATTCGGGGATTTTTGGGAATTTTGGGAATTCTGGAATTTGGGGACGAGAGAAACACAAACACGGGACACGGGAAGGGACACGGAGCGAGATCGGAATTTTGGGAATTTGGGGAGGGGCCAGGGAGGGACTCGGAATTTTGGAATTTGGGACACGGAGGGACAGACGGACAGCGATGGGGGGGGGGGGAGGGGCAGAAATGGGGTCCCTAAAAGGCGCTCCCCAAAATTGAGACCCCAAAAATGGGACCCCAAAAAAGAGGGGGAACCCCAAAATTGAATCCCTAAAATGAAGGAGTCCCCAAAAATGAGTCCCCAAAAAAGAGGGGGAACCCCAAAAACGAGACCAAAAATCGGAGCCCAAAAAGAGAGGGAACCAAAAAGGGGACCCCAAAAATGAGACCCAAAAATGGGGGGGATCCATGGAGGGGACCCAAAAATGGGACCCCAAAAAAAGAGGGAACCCCAAAATAGGACCCCAAAAAAAGGGGAGTCCCCAAAAATGGGACCCCAAAAAAGAGGGGACCCCAAAATGTCCCCAAAGAGGGGGAATCCCCAAAATTGCTCCCCCGAAGGCCCCGCCCCCTTTCCCACCCTCGTCCCCGAACCACCGGAAGTGGTGGCGCGCCGGAAGTGACGCAACGGCGTCACGGAGGCCGCGCCCACAGAGCGGAACAAAGATGGCGGCGCCCGTGAGGGACCGGGAGGCGCTGCAGAGGCTGAACTTCCTGTTCCAGGTGAGGGGAGCGGCTCTGGGGGAATTTGGGGGTCCCGGGAGAATTTTGGGGAAGCTTTGGGGGTCCCGAAGGGATTTTTGGGGTCCCGAGGGAATTTTCGGGAGCCCTGAGAGAATTTTGGGTGGATTTTGGGGGGTCCCACGTGAATTTTGGGCTCTGCCCGCTGCTTTTTGGGACATTCCCCCCCCAAAAATCTCCAAAACTTTCTCCCGACCCCTCAAAATCTCCCCAAATTTTCCCAAAATCCCCTCACATTTTCCCAAATTTCCCCAAATTCTCCCACAATTCCCCCTAAATCTCCCCAAGTTCACCCAAATTCCCCCAAATTTCCTTAAAATTCCCAAAATTTCCCAAATCTTCCTAAACCTCCCCCAAATTTCCCAACTCCTCACTTCCTAAAATTCCCCCCAACTTCCCAAATTCCCCCTGGGCCTCTAAATCTCCCCACCCCCAAATTTCAATTCACCCAAATTCTCCCCACCCTCCCAAAATCTCCCCAAATTTTCCCAGAATCTCCCAAAATCCCCCAAAAGTTTCTCCTGACACCCCAAAATCCCCCAAAATTCCCCAATTTCCCAAACTTCCCCTAAATCTCCCCACCACCCAAATTCCCAAATTTAAATTTCCACAAAATCTCCTAAAATTTCCCAAAATCTCCCCAAATCTCCCACATCTCCCCAAAATTTCCAATAATAATTCCCAAATTTTTCCCAAATTTTTCCCAAATTCCAAATTCCCCCAAATTCCCGAATTTTCCCGGATTTCCCGGCAGGCCGCTCACTGGGCGGGGCCCCGGAGCGCGGCGCTCGCGCGGTTCCTGTGCCACGCCCAGAGAGGCACAGCCCGGAGACTCGTGCTCAGGATGTGAGAATTGGGGGATTTTGGGGAATTTGGGGGATTTGGGGAAATCTGGGGAGATTTTGGGAAAATTTGGGAAAATTTGGGGAGATTTAGGGGAATTTGGGGAGATTTAGGGGGAATTGTGGGAGAATTTGGGGAAATTATGGGGGAATTTGGGGAGATTTTGGGGAAATTTGGGGGAATTTGGGGAGATTTTGGGGGAATTGTGGGAGAATTTGGGGAAATTAGGGGAAATTATGGGGGAATTTGGGGAGATTTTGGGGAGATTTAAGGGGAATTTGGGGAGATTTAGGGGGAATTGTGGGAGAATTTGGGGAAATTTGGGGAAATTATGGGGGAATTTGGGGAGATTTTGGGGAAATTTGGGGGAATTTGGGTGAATTTGGGGAGATTTAGGGGAAGTTTGGGAAAATTTGGGGAAATTTGGGGAGATTTTGGGGAGATTTTGGGGTGTCAGGAGAAACTTTTGGGGTGTTTTTGGGGGGATTTTGGGAGATTCTGGGAAAATTTGGGGAATTTTGGGGAGATTTTGGGGAAATTTGGGTGAATTTGGGGAGATTTAGGGGGAATTGGGAGAATTTGTGGAAATTTGGGGAAATTATGGGGGAATTTGGGGAGATTTTGGGGAAATTTGGGTGAATTTGGGGAGATTTTGGGGGAATTTTAGGAGAATTTGTGGAAATTTGGGGAGATTTTGGGGTCAGGAGAAAGTTTTTGGGGGCATTTGGGGAGGTTTCGTGGTAGTTTTGGGAGGAGTTTGGGAAAATTTGGGATATTTTGGGTTGATTTTGGGTGTATTTTTGGCTGATTATTTCCTGTTGATTTTGGGATATTTTGAATTTAATTTTGGGCTGTTTTTGGTTATTTTGGGTGTAATTTCATGTCTATTTTTGGTTATTTTCTGTATATTTTGGGCTATTTTTGGGTATTTTTGGCCGTTTCGAGTTGTGCTGGGTTATTGCCTGTTGATTTTGGGTGGAATTTTTGGGGTTAGATTTTGGGATATTTGGGGTTGATTTTGGGATATTTGGGGTTGATTTTGGGATATTTTGGATTTAATTTTGGGCCATTTTGGGTGTCATTTTAGGGTGTTTTTACGTCTATTTTCTGTATATTTTGGGTGTAATTTAATGTCTATTATTGTGCTTGTTTTGGGCTGTTTTTGGGTATTTTTGGCTGTTATGAGTTGTGCTGGATCACTGCCTGCCGATTTTGGGATTTTTGGGTGATTTTGGGTGATTTTTGATTTAATTTTGGGCCATTTTGGGTGTTTTTACGTCTATTTTCTGTATATTTCGGGTGTAATTTCATGTCTATTTTTGGCTATTTTTGTGCTTGTTTTGGGCTGTTTTTGGGTATTTTTGGCTGTTTTGAGTTGTGCTGGATCACTGCCTGTCGATTTTGGGATTTTTGGGGTGATTTTGGGTGATTTTGGGCTGTTTTTGGGGCAGGGCTCCCTCCGTGAAGCGCCGCCTGTGCCGCCGCTGCTGCTCCCTGCTGGAGCCCGCCCGGGGGGGCCGGGTCCGGATCCGAGGTGCCAAAATCCCAAATTTGGGGGATTTTGGGATGAATTTGGGGGATTTTGGGATGAATTTGGGGGATTTGGGGGAATTTGGGGGATGATTTTGGGGCAGATTTGGGATTTTTGGGGATGAATTTGGGGTGGATTTTGGGGATTTTGGATTTTTGGGGATGAATTTGGGGCAGATTTGGGTTTTCTTGGGGGGTTTTGGGGATTTTGGGGCGGATTTGGGATTATTTGGGGATGAATTTGGGGCGAATTTTGGGATTTTGGATTTGTGGGGATGAATTTGGGGCAGATTTGGGTTTTCTTGGGGGGTTTTGGGGATTTTGGGGCGGATTTGGGTCTTTTTGGGGATGAATTTGGGGCGAATTTCGGGATTTTGGATTTTTGGGGATGAATTTGGGGCAGATTCGGGTTTTTTGGGGGTTGTGGATTTTGGGGCAGATTTGGGATTTTTTTGGGGATGCATTTGGGGCGAATTTGGGGATTTTGGAGTTTTGGGGATGAATTTGGGGCAGATTTGGGTTTTTTGGGGGGTTGTGGATTTTGGGGCAGATTTGGGATTTTTTTGGGGATGAATTTGGGGCGAATTTCGGGATTTGGGATTTTTTGGGGATGAATTTGGGGCAGATTTTGGGGATTATTTGGGGATTTTGGATTTTTGGGGATGAATTTGGGGCAGATTTGGGTTTTCTTGGGGTTTTGGGGATTTTGGGGCGGATTTGGGATTTTTGGGGATGAATTTAGGGCAGATTTGGGGATTTTTAGGGGTTTTTTTGGGTGGATTTGGGGCCTCAAAGGAGTTTTGGGAGGAATTTTGGGACAGTTTTGGGGCAGTTTTTTGGGGCAGTTTTTTTCTGGATATTTTGGGGGTGTGTCCATGTCTGACCCCACCCCCTGCCCCACCCCAGGGCGTGGCCAGCCCCGCCTCATCCTGCACTGCCGCACCTGCGGCCACGCCCGGCGCTTCCTGTGCCCGCCCCGGCCACGCCCACCCGGGCAGGACACGCCCACCGGTCAGTGGGGGCGGGGCCTGGGAGAGGAAGGGGCGGGGTCAAGCCCAAATAAGGAAATGTGGGAAGGGCAGAACCCAAATAAAGAAAATATTGGGTTGGTAAAATAAAAAAAATGAAATTTGGGTGGGGCAAAAGAAAAAGTGGGTGGAGCAAAACCCAAATAAGGAAATGTGGGTGGGGCAACCCCCACATTGGGAAATGTGGGCAGGGAAATGCCCAAATGAGAACTGTGGGTGTGGCAAAGCCCAAAAAGGAAATGTGGGCAGAGCAAAACCCAAATAAGGAAATGTGGGTGTGGCAAAGCCCAGATTAGGAAATGTGGGTGTGGCAAATTCCAAATATGGAATTGTGGGTGGGGCAAAACCCTAATAAGGAATTGTGGGCAGGGGGGAAAAAAGGGTGTGGCAAAATGCAAATGAAGGAATGTGGGTGGGGCAAAGCCCAAAAAAGGAAATGTGGGCGGGGAAAAAGGATTGTGGATGGGAAAAAGCCCAAATTAGGGAATGTGGGTGGGGCAAAGCCCAAATATGGAATTGTGGGTGGGGCAAAGCCCAAATATGGAATTGTGGGTGGGGTAAACCCCAAATATGGAATTGTGGGTGGGGCAAACCCCAAATATGGAATTGTGGGTGGGGCAAACCCAAATATGGAATTGTGGGTGGGGCAGACCCCAAATATGGAATTGTGGGTGGGGCAAACCCAAATATGGAATTGTGGGTGGGGCAAAGCCCAAATATGGAATTGTGGGTGGGGCAAAGCCCAAATATGGAATTGTGGGTGGGCAAAGCCCAAATATGGAATTGTGGGTGGGGAAAACCCTAATAAGGAAATGTGGGCAGGAAAAAAAAAAAGGTGTGGCAAAATCCAAATAAGGGAATGTGGGCAGAGCAAACCCCAAATATGGAAATGTGGGCGGGGCTACTGGAGTAAATACAAGTCCCTAGCAGGAAAAAGGGCGTGGCCAAACAATGACATCACTCCCCAGGCTCCGGGCTCTGATTGGTCCCTCCCTCCCCTCCGCCAGCCAATCACGTCTGCAGAAATAAACTCCCTTTATTCCATATATGGTCGTGTGCCGGTCCGGGAGGGGGCGGGGCTCAGCACTCGTCCTCCCCCAGCAGGGCAAAGGGGTTGGGGGCGGGGCTGGGAGGGGGCGTGGCCTCCTCTGACCCCTCCCCCTCCTCCTCGGAGCTGGAGGCGTCGCCGGGCGGGGCCGGGGGTTCGGCCCCGCCCCCCGTCATGGCCGCCATGGCCGCGGTGTCGGGGTGCTGCTCCCAGTGGGCTGGGGGAGGGGCAGAGGGGTGGGGGAGGGGTCAGAGAGGGGGGGGGGGCACCCCCAGGACCCCAAAAAACCCCCCAGACCCAAAACTTCCCCCCAGAAACCCAAAAATGGATCCAAAATGGCCCCCAAAAACCGCCAGGAAGCAGAAAAAAAAAAAGACCCAAAAACCCCCAAATCTCCCCCAAAAAATCTCCAAAATTCACCCAACACCCCAGGACCCCAAAAGAGGAACCAAAAGTCCCCATAAAGCCCAAATTTTGGGGTTTTTTAACCTTTTTCCTGTCTGTACTCAGGGGGGTCATTCAGAGGAGACTCAAACCCCCAAAATCCCAAATTTTGGGATTTTTACCTTTTTCCTGGCTGTACCCAGGGGGGTCATTCAGAGGAGACTCAAACCCCCCAAAATGCCCAAATTTGGGATTTTTACCTTTTTCCTGGCTGTACCCAGGGGGTCATTCAGAGGAGACTCAAACCCCAAAAAATCCCAAATTTTGTTTTTTTTACCTTTTTCCTGGCGGTACCCGGGGGGGTCATTCAGAGGAGACTCAAACCCCAAAAAATCCCAAATTTTGGTTTTTTTTTACCTTTTCTCTGTCTGTACTCAGGGGGGGTCATTCACAAGAGACTCAAACCCCAAAAAATCCCAAATTTTGGGGTTTTTTTTTACCTTTTTCCTGGCTGTACCCAGGGGGTCATTCAGAGGAGACTCAAACCCCAAAAAATCCCAAATTTTGGGTTTTTTTTACCTTTTCTCTGTCTGTACCCAGGGGGGTCATTCAGAGGAGACTCAAACCCCCCAAAATGCCCAAATTTTGGTTTTTTTACCTTTTTGCTGGGTGTAGCCAGGGGGTCATTCAGAGGAGACTCAAACCCCCCAAAATGCCCAAATTTTGGTTTTTTTAAAAACAGAGGAAAAATGGTAAAAATATCAGGGAGAAATCAGGGAAAAATTTAAAAAAAATTTGGGGAAAATCAGGGGAAAAACGTAAAAAAAAATGAGGGAAAATCTCAAAAAAATCAGGAAAAATAAGGAAAAATTAAAAAAAAAAAAGGGGAAAATCAGAGGGAAATTAAAAAAATGGGGGAAAAATCTCCAAAAATTAGGGAGAAATCAGGAAAAAAAAAAAAAAAATTGGGGAAAATCAGAGGGAAACTTAAAAAAAAGGGGGAAAAATCTCCAAAACATCAGGGAAAAATGAAAAAAAAAAAAAATTGGGGAAAATCAGAGGGAAACTTGGAAAAAAATGGGGAAAATCTTCATAATATCAGGGGAAAATCAGGGAAAAAGTCCAAAAATTCAGGAAAAAAAAAAATCAAAATATCAGGGGAAAAATGCCAAAAAAATCTGGGGAAAAAAAAAGTCACAAAAATCAGGGGAAAAAATCAAGGGAATAATTAGGGAGAAAAAGATGTAAAAAATTAGAAGGAAAAAAACAAAAAAAATTATGGGAAAAAGTAATAAAAAAATTTTCAAAATACCAGGGAGAAAATCAATTAGAAAAAAAAAAAAAAAAAAAAAAGGAAAAATTGGGGGAAAAAAATCAGGAAAAAAAAGAAAAATCTCAGGGGGAAAATCAGGAGAAAAAATGGGAAAAATCAGGGAAAAAAAAAACAAAAAACCCCAAAATTCAGGAGAAAAAAAATCCCAAAAATCAGGAGAAAAATCAGGGGCAAAAAACCAGAAAAAATAGAATAATAAATATAATAATAAATATAATAAAAAAATAGAATAAAAAATAGAGTTAAAAAATAGAATAATAAATAGAATAATAAATAGAATTAAAAATAGAATAATAAATAGAATAATAAATAGAATTAAAAATAGAATAATAAATAGAATAATAAATAGAGTTAAAGAACAGAATAATAAATAGAATAATTTCCACAGTAATGCCCCCAAATCCCCCTAAATTCCCCAGAATGTTCCAGAAGGTCCTGGCAGGTCCTGGCAGGTCACTGACCTTCACAGAGCTCCCAACCCTTCCAGCCAGAGCTCCCCAATCCCCAAATCTCCTGGAATGTTCCAGAAACCCCCAGAACCCCCAGAAGGTCCTGGCAGGTCCTGGCAGGGCGCGCTGACCTTCGCACTGCTCCCAACCCTTCCAGGCAGAGCTCCCCAATCCCCAAATCCCCTGGAATCTTCCAGAACCCCCAGAATGTTCCAGAAGGTCCTGGCAGGTCCTGGCAGGTCACTGACCTTCACACAACTCCCAACCCTTCCAGCCAGAGCTCCCCAATTTCCAAATCTCCTGGAATGTTCCAGAAACCCCCAGAACCCCCCCAGAAGGTCCTGGCAGGTCCTGGCAGATCCTGGCAGGTCACTGACCTTCACAGAGCTCCCAACCCTTCCAGGCAGAGCCCCCCAATCACCAAATTCCCTGGAAGGTTCCAGAACCCCCAGAACCCCCCAGAAGGTCCTGGCAGGTCCTGGCAGGGCGCTGACCTTCGCACAGCTCCCAACCCTTCCAGGCAGAGCTCCCCAATCCCCAAATCCCCTGGAATGTTCCAGAAACCCCCAGAAGGTCCTGGCAGGTCCTGGCAGGTCCTGGCAGGGCGCTGTCCTTCGCACTGCTCCCAACCCTTCCAGGCAGAGCCCCCCAATCCCCAAATCTCCTGGAATGTTCCAGAACCCCCCCAGAACTCCCCAGAAGGTCCTGGCAGGTCCAGGAACCCCACGGCTGAGTAGGGGTCCTGCAGCTGGGCGATGGGGTACACCCCTGCCAGGACCTGGGAGAGGAGAGAAAATGGGGTAAAAATGGGGTACACCCCTGCCAGGACCTGGGAGAGGAGAAAACAGGGTAAAAATGGGGTACAGCCCTGCCAGGACCTGTGGGGAGAGGGAAAATGGGGTAAAAATGGGGTACAGCCCTGCCAGGACCTGGGAGAGGAGAGAAAATGGGGTAAAAATGGGGTACAGCCCTGCCAGGACCTGGGAGAGGAGAGAAAATGGGGTAAAAATGGGGTACACCCCTGCTAGGACTTGTGGGGGGGGAAAATGGGGTAAAAATGGGATTGAGAATGGGGTACAGCCCTACCAGGACCTGTGAGAGAGACACCTGGCAGGGTTGGGGTCACACCTGGCAGGGTTGGGGTCACACCTGGCAGGGTTGGGGTCACACCTGGGGGTTGGGGTCACACCTGGGGGTTGGGGTCACACCTGGGGGTTGGGGTCACACCTGGCAGGGGTTGGGGTCACACCTGGCAGGGTTGGGGTCACACCTGGGGGGTTCAGGTCTCACCTGGCAGGGTTTGGGTCACACCTGGCAGGGTTGGGGTCACACCTGGCAGGGTTGGGGTCACACCTGGCAGGGTTGGGGTCACACCTGGGCGATTTACCTGCGTTGGGCAGACCTGGGACAGGGGGACAGGGACACACCTGTGACACACCTGAGACACACCTGAGACACACCTGGGACACACCTGAGACACACCTGGGGCACACCTGGGACACACCTGGGGCACAACTGACACACCTGGGACACACCTGACACACCTGGGGCACAACTGACAAACCTGGGACACGCCCACAGCGCTGCGGCCCAGCAGCGCGTTCAGCACCGAGGATTTACCTGCGTTGGGCAGCCCTGGGACAGGGGGACACCTGTGACACACCTGGGACACACCTGGGGCACACCTGGGACACACCTGGGACACACCTGGGGCACACCTGACACACCTGGGGCACACCTGGGACACACCTGAGACACACCTGGGACACACCTGGGGCACAACTGACACACCTGGGACACGCCCACAGCGCTGCGGCCCAGCAGCGCGTTCAGCACCGACGATTTACCTGCGTTGGGCAGACCTGGGACAGGGGGACACCTGTGACACACCTGGGACACACCTGGGACACACCTGGGGCACACCTGACACACCTGGGACACGCCCACAGCGCTGCGGCCCGGCAGCGCGTTCAGCACCGAGGATTTACCTGCGTTGGGCAGACCTGGGACAGGGGGACACACCTGTGACACAGCTGGGACACAGCTGGGACACACCTGTGACACACCTGGGGCACACCTGGGACACACCTGGGGCACACCTGACACACCTGGGACACGCCCACAGCGCTGCGGCCCAGCAGCGCGTTCAGCACCGAGGATTTACCTGCGTTGGGCAGACCTGGGACAGGGGGACACCTGTGACACACCTGGGGCACACCTGGGGCACACCTCTGACACAACTGACACACCTGGGACACACCTGGGACACCTGTGACAACTGTGACACACCTGGGGCACACCTGACACACCTGGGACACGCCTGGGACACAACTGACACATCTGGGACACACCTGTGACACACCTGACACACCTGTGACACACCTGGGACACAACTGACACACCTGGGACACAACTGACACACCTGGGACATACCGTCTAAATCACACCCACTGACCACCCCCCACTGACCACACCCACATTGACCACACCCACACTGACCACACCCCACACTGACCACACCCACACTGACCACACCCACACTGACCACACCCCTGCCCACCCCCGCGCTGGCCCCGCCCCTTTCCTCACCCACACATCCCAGGGTCAGCACCTGGCCCCGCCCCTTTCCTCGCTCCCACTGCCAGGGGGCCGAGCCCACTCCCCTCCCCCTCCTCATCCTCATCTTCATCCTCGGCCCCCGCCTCCTCCTCCTCCTCCTCCTCCTCCTCCTCCTCCTCCTCCTCCTCGTCCCCGTCCGGCCGCTGCTCCGCCCGCTCCAGCCGCGCCCGCCAGCTGCTCAGGTCCACTGCGGGGACAGGGGACACTCAGGGCACATGCAGGTGACACTGCTGACACACGGGTGACACACAGGTGACATTGGAGATGCACAAGTGACACAGGTGAACACTGAGGTGACATTGAGGTGACACACACGTGATACAGGTGATACTGAGATGGCACAGAGGTGACACTGGTGACATTGATGAGACACAGGTGACACACAGGTGACACTCAGGTGACACACAGGTGACACTGAGATGTCACACAGACTACACTGGTAACAGAGGTGACACACACATATGACACACAGGTGACAGGTGTGACACACGTGACACACAGCTGATATTGGAGACACACGGGTGACACAGGTGAGACGACACACAGGTGACACTGAGCAGACACAGATGACAGGTGTGACACAGGTAACATTGGGGACACACACGTGACACACAGCTGACATTAATGACCCACAGGTGACACAGGTGACCCTGAGGTGCCCCCAGGTGACACTCAGGTGCCCTTCCTGGCCCCCAGGTGACCCCCAGGTTACCCCCAGGTGACCCCCAGGTTACCCCCAGGTGACACTCAGGTGCCATTCCTGGCCCCCAGGTGACCCCCAGGTGACCCCCAGGTGCCACTCCTGGCCCCCAGGTGCCCCAGGTGACCCCCAGGTGCCACTCCTGGCCCCCAGGTGACCCCCAGGTGACCCCCAGGTGCCACTCCTGGCCCCCAGGTGACCCCCAGGTGCCCCAGGTGCCCCCCAGGTGACCCCCAGGTGCCACTCCTGGCCCCCAGGTGACCCCCAGGTGCCATTCCTCGCCCCCAGGTGCCCCAGGTGACCCCCAGGTGACCCCCAGGTGCCACTCCTGGCCCCCAGGTGACCCCAGGTGACCCCCAGGTGACCCCCAGGTGCCATTCCTGGCCCCCAGGTGACCCCCAGGTGACCCCCAGGTGCCACTCCTGGCCCCCAGGTGTGCTCACCTGCGCCCCCCACCATCTCCTGGCAGGCCTGCAGCAGCAGCCGGGGTCCCACGGCGCGGCTCCAGCGCCCCCGGCCCCCCCTCTTCTTCTGCTTCCTCTGCAGCCCTGGGGGGACAGGGGGGGTCAGCACCCCAAAAACACCCCCAAAACATCCCTGAAAACACCCCAAAAACATCCCTAAAAACACCCCAAAAACATCCCTCAAGTACCACAGAAATACCCCAAAAACATCCCTAAAAACACCCCAAAAACATCCCTAAAAACACCCCAAAAACATCCCTAAAAACACCCCAAAAACATCCCTCAAGTGCCACAGAAATACCCCCAAAACATCCCTAAGAACCACCCATAACCACACAGAAAATACCACAAAACCACCACCAACACACGGCAAAACCATCCCAAATATACCACAGAACCATCCTAAAAACATCCCAAAAACATCCCAAAAAACAACCCAAAAATTCTCCATAGAACACCCCAGAACCACCTCAGAAACATCTCAGAAACACCCCAAAAAAGAGCCCAAAACCATCCCAAAAAACACTCCAAAATCAGTCCAAAAACAACCCCAAAACCAGCCCAAAACACCCCAAAAACATCCCAAAAACCACTCCAAAATCAGCCCAAAAACACCCCCAAAACCAGCCCAAAATACCCCAAAACCATCTCAAAAAAACACTCCAAAATCAGTCCAAAAACAACCCCAAAACCAGCCCAAAATACCCCAAAACCATCCCAAAAAAACACTCCAAAATCAGTCCAAAAACACCCCAAAATACCCCAAAACCATCCCAAAAAACACTCCAAAATCAGTCCAAAAACACCCCCAAAACCAGCCCAAAATACCCCAAAAAACACTCCAAAATCAGCCCAAAAACAACCCCAAAACCAGCCCAAAATACCCCAAAACCATCTCAAAAAACACTCCAAAATCAGTCCAAAAACACCCCAAAATACCCCAAAAACATCCCAAAAAAACACTCCAAAATCAGTCCAAAAACACCCCAAAACACCCCCAAACCAGCCCAAAACACCCCAAAAACATCCCAAAAAACACCCCAAAAACATCCCAAAAAAACACCCCAAAAACATCCAAAAAAACACCCCAAAACCAGCCCAAAATACCCCAAAACCAGCCCAAAACACCCCAAAACCATCCCAAAAGCAGCTCCAAATTCCACTCCAGATCCCCCAAATTCCACCCCAAACCCCCAAATCCCCCAAATCCCCCAAATCCCCAAAATCCCCCAAACCCCCTGTGGGTACCGGGGGCCGCGGGCGGGCCGGGCGCGGAGCTGAAGGGCACCACGTGGGTGACACCAAAGTGTCCCCTGAGCAGGTGGCACCAGGCCACGGCCACCGGGGCAGGGGTCAGGTCAACCTTGTTGAGGATGAGGATGAGACCCTTCCCCAATTCCTGTGTCACGTGGGCGGCCAGGGCGGGGGGGACACTGAGTGCCTGGGGACAAGGGGACAGTCAGGGACAGGGACATGGGGACGCTCAGGGCCTGGGGACAGGGACATAAGGACAGTCAGGGACAGAGACAGGGACCCCCACCCAGGTGACACAGGAGGGTCAGTGGCTCCCAGGACCCCCCCAGGTGTCCCCAGGACCCCCCCAGGTGTCCCCAGGTGTCCCTGACCGGGTGCCGGGCGTCGGCGATCAGCAGGATGACGTCAGACATCTCCAACACCCGCCAGAGCTGGCGCCACGTCTGGGGACAGGGAGGGGACAGGGAGGGGACATCAGGGTCCTGCAGCCTTGGGGACCTCCCTGTGGTGTCCCTAAATGTCCCCAATGTCCCCATTGTCCCGCAATATCCCCCAGTGTCCTCCCAGTGTCCCGAGTGGCACCTCCAGGTTGTGCTCAAATGGCACCAGGTTCTCAAAGTCCCCAATCCCCCCAATGTCCCCAACCACCCCTCAGTGTCCCCAATGTCACCGATGTCTCCAATGTCCTCAATGTCCCCAATCCCCTCCAATGTTCCCCAATGTCCCAAATGCCCCAATGTCCCCAATCCCCCAGTGTCTCCAATGTCCCCAACCCCAATGTCCCCTCAATGTCCCCAAATGTCCCCCAATGTCCTCAATGTCCCCTCAATGCCCCCAAATTTCCCCAATGTCCCCACTGTCCCCAATCCCCAATGTCCCCACTGTCCCACAATGTCCCCAATCCCCCCAGTGTCTCCAATGTTCCCAATGTCGCCAACCCCCTCCCTATCCTCAATGTCCCCAAACCCCCAACCCCTACAATATCCCCAGTGTCCCTCAATGTCCCCAACCCCCCCAGTGTCCCTGGTGTCACCTCCAGGTTGTGCTCGAATGGTGCCAGCCCCTCCGTGTCCCCCAGGCCCCTCAGGAAGTCCCCGAACGTCTCCTCCTCGCGCCGCCGCAGCTCGGCCGCGCTCATCCCGAAACTCCAGGGGGGGCGGCGCGGGAAATCCAGCCCTGGGCCACACGGGGGGGACACGGGGGTCACACCGGGGTCACACGGGGTCACACAGGTCACATGGCCACCCTCGGGGGCGTTGTCCCTCCCTAGGGCCACTGGAATTCTCCCAGTGGTCACTTTGCCCTTTCCAGTGGCCATTTTGTCCCTCCCAGTGGCCATTTAACCTTCCCAGTAGCCACTCCCCCATCCCAGTAGCCACTCCCCCATCCCAGTAGCCACTCCCCCTCCCCAGTAGCCACTCCCCCTGCCCAGTAGCCACTCCCCCTCCCAGTAGCCACTCCCCCTCCCCAGTAGCCACTCCCCCTGCCCAGTAGCCACTCCCCCTGCCCAGTAGCCACTCCCCCTGCCCAGTAGCCCCCCTCACCAGGCCCATAGATCCTGTCTGGGTCCAGCTCCAGGGCGCTCTCAGGCAGCGGCTCCAGCAGCTCCTCCTGGGCCCGGCGCCGGCTCCGCTCCAGGGCCTCGGCCCGGGGCCCCCCCAGCTGCAGCCGGAACCTGGGGGGCACCGGGAGGGACCCCCCTGGGGTCACCACCCATGGCCAGACCCCACCCTGGGGTCACCCACCCATGGCCAGACCCACCCTGGGGTCACCACCCACAGCCAGACCCCACCCTGGGGTCACCACCCACGGCCAGACCCCACCCTGGGGTCACCCACCCACGGCCAGACCCCACCCTGGGGTCACCCACCCACGGCCAGACCCCACCCTGGGGTCACCCACCCATGGCCAGACCCACCCTGGGGTCACCCACCCATGGCCAGACCCCACCCTGGGGTCACCCACCCATGGCCAGACCCACCCTGGGGTCACCCACCCATGGCCAGACCCCACCCTGGGGTCACCCACCCATGGCCAGACCCACCCTGGGGTCACCCACCCATGGCCAGACCCACCCTGGGGTCACCCACCCACGGCCAGACCCACCCCTGGGGTCACCCACCCATGGCCAGACCCCCCCTGGGGTCACCCACCCATGGCCAGACCCCAGTGTGGGCTAGCAGAGCCAGAATCCAGGCCAGCTTTTGGCTCTAGTCTGGACTCCAGGTGGAATCCAGGCCGGGTTTTGTCTCCAGTCCAGATTTCAGATAGAATCCAGGCCCAGTAGAATCCAGGCCCAGTTTTTTCTTGTGCCAAATAAAATCCAATTACACCCCCCCATTCCAAATCCTAGGCCCAGACCAGACCTGGTTTATGAACATCCCAGAGTCCGACCGAAATCCAGACCGGGCTTTTCCCCATTCCTAATTTCAGCTTAAATCCAGTCTGGGCTTTCCTTCATGTTAAATCCCAACCAAAAATCCAGTCCAAGTTTTGTCTCATTCCTAATTTCACCCTAAATCCAGCCCAGGCTTTCCCTCTTGTTAAGCCCCAGCCCAAATCCAGTCCAGGTTTTTGTCCCACTCCCAATCCCACCCCAAATCCAGTTCAAACTTTCTCTCATATTAAACCCCAGCCCAAATCAAATCCGGGCTTTCCATTACATTAAATCCAACCCTAAATCCAGTCCAGGATTTTATCCCATTCCCAACTTTACTGTAAATTCAGTCCAAGTTTTCCTTCATGTTAAACCCCAGCCCAAATCCAGTCCGAGTTTTCTCCCATTCCCAATTTTACTCTAAATCCACTCCGGACTTTCCCTCATTTAAACCCCAGCCCAAATCCAGTCCGGGCTTTCCCTCTCGTTAAACCCCACCCCAAATCCCGTCCTTTTCCCCGAATTCCCGCCCCGTTCCCCCCTCCCTCGGTACCTGCCGGGGTCGTGGCGCCGGGGGGGCCCCGCGGGCTCTGCCGGGGGTCTCCGGGGGCCATCCCCGCCCCGCTCGCGGCTCCGCTGCGGCTGCCGGGGCCCGAGCCCGGCCCGGCCGGGCCATCTGCGCCCACCGGGATCGGGGTCAGGAGAGTCCCGGTGCCCGAGGGCTCCAGCCCGGGGTCCCTGTCCCCATCCCGGGGGTCCCTGTCCCCATCCCGGGGTCCCTGTCCCCATCCCGGGGGTCCTTGTCCCCATCTCGGAGGCCTCTGTCCCCCCATTCCCGGGGATTTATCTCTCTCCATTCTCAGGGATCTCCCTCCCCATAACCCCGGCGTTCTCGGCCCTCACTCCCGGGGCTCGCAGCCCCCTCATTCCTGTCCCAACTCTCGGGGATCCCGGCCCCCATTCCCGGGGATCTCCCTCCCCATAACCCCGGAGTTCCCGCCCCTCACTCCCGGGGCTCGCAGCCCCCCCATTCCTCCCCCCATTCCCGGTGATCCCGGGCCCCATTCCCGGGGATCTCCCTCCCCATCACCCCGGGTTCCCGCCCCTCACTCCCGGGGCTCGCAGCCCCTCCCTCACCGCCCCGTTTCCGCTCCCGCCGGTCCCGGAGCTGCTGCTTTTTCCGCTTGGCGCTGAACGGGAGCTTGCGGGGCATGACGGGAGCTCACGTGACAAGGCGGGACCGCGCTCCGCCAATAGGCGAGAAGGGGCGGGGACAGAGTGAGGGGAGGAGCCAATAGGATGGCGTCCCGCCTCAGGGCAGCAACGTGATTGACAGGTAAACTAACCAATAGTAGCGCGGTTCAAACTCCTGGGCAGGTTCAGCCAATAGGAGAGCTCGTTTCCTCAAGGGAGGGCGGGACGAAAAGGCCATGGCCAATAGAGAAAGAGGCGCGTGCGCGGTAGGCGGGGCTCGTGCTTGAGCGGACCAATGGGAAGCGGCGGCGCGGCCCGGAAGTAGCTGGGGGCGGAGGTGGCTGCGCATGCGCAGTTTGCGGTGCCCGGCCATGCCGAAGGGAGCGCGGCCGGCGGGGGCCAAGCAGGAGGAATGGAAGGGGGGGGAGGAGGGTGAGACCCCCGTGAGGGGACCCCGAAACTGGAGGGAGGGGACCCCGGGATGGGACCCCGGGAGTGCGGGGGGGAACGCCGGGATGGGACCCCAGGAATCTGGGGGGGATCCCGAGATGGGATCCTGAGACTGGGGGGGGAGGCCCAGGATTGTGAGGGGTGGAGGGTGAGAACCACGGGATGGGACCCCGAAACTGGGGGGGGACCCAGAGATGAGACCCCAGAATTTGGAGGGGGAAGGAGGTTGAGACCCCCGGGAATTGGGGGGGACCCTGGGATTGGGGGCCGAGGGTGAGCCCCCCTTTTTATGCCCCTCCCCACCCCATTTCTGAGGCGAATTTGGGGAGGGATCTTTCCCCAAACTCTGCGATTTTGGGGCACCCCCAAACCCTTTTTATCCCCCAGACCAACCGGTCAAGAAAGGCAAAAAGGACCGGAAAGGCAAAATCCGTGAGTGACTTTTGACCTTTGACCCCTTCCCAAATTCCTGACCCCCCCCAGAATTCTGCAAATTCCCCAAATTTCCCAAAATTCCCGAATTTTCCCAGTTTTTCGAGGAGGTTGGCAGAGGAGGAGAAGGCGGCGCCAGCTGAGCCCCCCTGCCCCCGAGAAGGAGGACCGCCCTACGCAGGTTAATTAGCTTAATTAGGTTAATTACAGAGGGTTAATGAGGAGAAGGGGTTG
>JAREIS010001500.1:0-25287 GCA_030060385.1 Muscicapa striata striata
CAAAAGCCTCCTCTAAATGGATATTACAAAAGTGGTGAAGTGATCTTTATTTCACAGAGGAATAGGCCCTTCTTTGCATGCAGGGGCATGGTCCTGAGACTGGGCTTCGGCCTGCTAAAATTCCAAACCTAATGTTTTCTCCCAGACTAAAGATGCCAGCAGTTAGAAGCCTGGCTGCTTTTGGAGAGACCAACACTACCTCCAAACTGGTATTAAGAAACTGGGAGGGTATGGTTTTTTTCAGAGGGAAAATTGCCCATGTTCGTAGCCAGGGCAATGGGCCTGAGACTGGGCGTCTGACACCTATAATTCGGAAGGGATCAGGATTTCTCCCAGACTAAAGATGCAACCTCTTAGAACCTTGGCTGCTTTTGAAGAGACTAGATCTTCCTCCTAAATGATATTAAGAAACTGGGGGGTGTGGTTTTTTACAGAGGGAAAATTGCAAATGTTCATATCCAGGGCCCTTGGCCAGAGTCTGGACATCTGAAACCGCAAATTTCGAAACAATCAGGATTTCTCCCAGAGTAAAAATGCCACCACTGAGAACCCTGGCTGTTCATGGAGTGCCAAAAGCCTCCTCTAAATGGATATTACAAAAGTGGTGAAGTGATCTTTATTTCACAGAGAAATAGGCCCTTCTTTGCATGCAGGGGCGTGGTCCTGAGACTGGGCTTCGGCCTGCTAAAATCCCAAACCTAATGTTTTCTCCCAGACTAAAGATGCCAGCAGTTAGAAGCCTGGCTACTGTTGGAGAGACCAACACTACCTCCAAACTGGTATTAAGAAACTGGGAGGGTATGGTTTTTTTCAGAGGGAAAATTGCCCATGTTCGTAGCCAGGGCAATGGGCCTGAGACTGGGCGTCTGAAACCTCAGATTCCGAAGCAATCAGAATTTCTCCCAAACTAAACATGCCACCGTATATAATCCTGGCTACTTTTGGAGAGACAATATCTTCCTCCAAACTTGTATTAAGAAACTGGGAGGGTGTGGTTTATTTCAGAGTAAAATGTCCAGTGCTTGTTTCCAGGGCCCTTGGCCTGAGACTGGGCGTTTGACAGCTGAAATTCCGAATGGATCAGGATTTCTCCCAGACTAAAGATTCCACCACTGAGAACCCTGGCTACTTTTGGAGAGACTGTATCTTCCTCCTAAATGGTATTAAGAAACTGGGAGGGTGTGGTTTTTACAGAGGGAAAATGGCCAATGTTCATATCCAGGGCCCTTGGCCGGAGACAGGCCGTCTGAAACCTCAAATTCCGAATGGATCAGGATTTCTCCCAGACTAAAAATACTAACACTGAGAACTCTGGCTGTTCATGGAGAGCCAAAAGCCTCCTCTAAATGGATATCACAAAAGTGGTGAAGTGATCTTTATTTCACAGAGGAATAGGCACTTCTTTGCATGCAGGGGCATGGTCCTGAGACTGGGCTTCGGCCTGCTAAAATTCCAAACCCAATGTTTTCTTCCAGGTTAAAGATGCCAGCAGTTAGAAGCCTGGCTACTGTTGGAGAGGTCAACACTACCTCCAAACTGGTATTAAGAAACTGGGATGGTGTGGTTTTGTTCAGAGGAAAATGTCCAGTGTTCGTGTTGAGGGCAATGGGCCTGAGACTGGGCGTCTGAAACCTCAAATTCCGAAGGGATCAGGATTTCTCCCAGACTAAAGACGCCACCATCATAACCATGGCTACTTTTGGAGAGACTGTATCTCTCTTTTAAAGTGTATTAAGAAACTGGGAGGGTGTTGTATTTTACAGAGGAAAATTGCCAATGTTCATATCCAGGGCCCTCGGCCTGAGACCGGGAGTCTGAAACCTCAAATTCGAAGCAATCAGGATTTCTCCCAGACTAAAAATGCCACCACTTAGAATCGTGGGTACCTCTGGAGAGACAATGTCTTCCTCCAAACTGGTATTAAGAAACTGGGAGGGTGTGGTTTTTCAGAGTAAAATGTCCAGTGCTTGTTTCCAGGGCAATGGGCCTGAGACTGGGCGTCTGACAGCTAAAATTCCGAATGGATCAGGATTTCTCCCAGACTAAAGATGTCACCACTGAGAACCCTGGCTGCTTTTGGAGAGACTGTATCTTCCTCCTAAATGGTATTAAGAAACTGGGAGGGTGTGGTTTTTACAGAGGGAAAATGGCCAATGTTCATATCCAGGGCCCTTGGCCAGAGTCTGGACATCTGAAACCGCAAATTTCGAAACAATCAGGATTTCTCCCAGACTAAAACTGCCACCACTGAAAACCCTGGCTGTTCATGGAGTGCCAAAAGCCTCCTCTAAATGGATATCACAAAAGTGGTGAAGTGATCTTTATTTCACAGAGAAATAGGCCCTTCTTTGCATGCAGGGGCATGGTCCTGAGACTGGGCTTCGGCCTGCTAAAATCCCAAACCTAATGTTTTCTCCCAGACTAAAGATGCCAGCAGTTAGAAGCCTGGCTACTGTTGGAGAGGTCAACACTACCTCCAAACTGGTATTAAGAAACTGGGATGGTGTGGTTTTGTTCAGAGGAAAATGTCCAGTGTTCGTGTTGAGGGCAATGGGCCTGAAACTGGTCGTCTGAAACCTCAAATTCCGAAGCAAGCAGGATTTCTCCCAGACTAAAACTGCCACCACTTAGAATCGTGGCTACCTCTGGAGAGACAATGTCTTCCTCCAAACTTGTATTAAGAAACTGGGAGGGTGTGGTGTTTTTTCAGAGGAAAATGTCCGGTGTTCGTGTTGAGGGCAATGGGCCTGAGACTGGGCGTCCGACAGCTAAAATTCCGAACGGATCAGGATTTCTCCCAGACTAAAGATGCCACCACTGAGAACCCTGGCTACTTTCGGAGAGACTCTATCTTCCTCCTAAATGGTATTAAGAAACTGGGAGGTTGTGGTTTTTTACAGAGGGAAAATGGCCAATTTTCATATCCAGGGCCTTTGGCCGGAGACAGGCCGTCTGAAACCTCAAATTCCGAATGGATCAGGATTTCTCCCAGACTAAAAATACTAACACTGAGAACTCTGGCTGTTCATGGAGTCCCAAAAGCCTCCTCTAAATGGATATCACAAAAGTGGTGAAGTGATCTTTATTTCACAGAGGAATAGGCCCTTCTTTGCATGCAGGGGCATGGTCCTGAGACTGGGCTTCGACCTGCTAAAATTCCAAACCCAATGTTTTCTCCCAGACTAAAGATGCCAGCAGTTAGAAGCCTGGCTACTGTTGGAGAGGTCAACACTACCTCCAAACTGGTATTAAGAAACTGGGATGGTGTGGTTTTGTTCAGAGGAAAATGTCCAGTGTTCGTGTTGAGGGCAATGGGCCTGAAACTGGGCGTCTGAAACCTCAAATTCCGAAGGGATCAGGATTTCTCCCAGACTAAAGATGCCACCAGTTATAACCCTGGCTACTTTTGGAGAGACTGTATCTTCTACCTAAAGTATATTAAGAAACTGGGAGGGTGTTGTATTTTACAGAGGGAAAATTGCCAAGGTACATATCCAGGGCCCTTGGCCTGCGACCAGGCGTCTGAAACCTCAAATTCCGAAGCAATCAGGATTTCTCCCAGACTAAAACTTCCATCACTTAGAATCGTGGCTACCTCTGGAGAGACAATGTCTTCCTCCAAACTTGTATTAAGAAACTGGGAGGGTGTGGTGTTTTTTCAGAGGAAAATGTCCGGTGTTCGTGTTGAGGGCAATGGGCCTGAGACTGGGCGTCCGACAGCTAAAATTCCGAACGGATCAGGATTTCTCCCAGACTAAAGATGCCACCACTGAGAACCCTGGCTACTTTCGGAGAGACTCTATCTTCCTCCTAAATGGTATTAAGAAACTGGGAGGTTGTGGTTTTTTACAGAGGGAAAATGGCCAATTTTCATATCCAGGGCCTTTGGCCGGAGACAGGCCGTCTGAAACCTCAAATTCCGAATGGATCAGGATTTCTCCCAGACTAAAAATACTAACACTGAGAACTCTGGCTGTTCATGGAGTCCCAAAAGCCTCCTCTAAATGGATATCACAAAAGTGGTGAAGTGATCTTTATTTCACAGAGGAATAGGCCCTTCTTTGCATGCAGGGGCATGGTCCTGAGACTGGGCTTCGACCTGCTAAAATTCCAAACCCAATGTTTTCTCCCAGACTAAAGATGCCAGCAGTTAGAAGCCTGGCTACTGTTGGAGAGGTCAACACTACCTCCAAACTGGTATTAAGAAACTGGGATGGTGTGGTTTTGTTCAGAGGAAAATGTCCAGTGTTCGTGTTGAGGGCAATGGGCCTGAAACTGGTCGTCTGAAACCTCAAATTCCGAAGCAAGCAGGATTTCTCCCAGACTAAAACTGCCACCACTTAGAATCGTGGCTACCTCTGGAGAGACAATGTCTTCCTCCAAACTTGTATTAAGAAACTGGGAGGGTGTGGCTTTTTCCAGAGTAAAATGTCCAGTGTTCGTGTTGAGGGCAATGGGCCTGAGACTGGGCATCTGACAGCTAAAATTCCGAACGGATCAGGATTTCTCCCAGACTAAAGATGCCACCACCGAGAAACCAGGCTACTTTTGGAGAGACTGTATTATCCTCCTAAATGGTATTAAGAAACTGGGAGGGTGTGGTTTTTACAATGGGAAAATGGCCAATGTTCATATCCAGGGCCCTCGGCCTGAGACCGGGAGTCTGAAACATCAAATTCCGAAGAAATCAGGATTTCTCCCAGACTAAAAATGCCACCGCTGAGAACCCTGGCTGTTCATGGAGTGCCAAAAGCCTCCTCTAAATGGATATCACAAAAGTGGTGAAGTGATCTTTATTTCACAGAGAAATAGGCCCTTCTTTGCATGCAGGGGCATGGTCCTGAGACTGGGCTTCGGCCTGCTAAAATCCCAAACCTAATGTTTTCTCCCAGACTAGAGATGCCAGCAGTTAGAAGCCTGGCTACTGTTGGAGAGACCAACACTACCTCCAAACTGGTATTAAGAAACTGGGAGGGTATGGTTTTTTTCAGAGGGAAAATTGCCCATGTTCGTAGCCAGGGCAATGGGCCTGAGACTGGGCGTCTGAAACGTCAGATTCGAAGCAATCAGAATTTCTCCCAAACTAAACATGCCACCGTATATAATCCTGGCTACTTTTGGAGAGACAATATCTTCCTCCAAACTTGTATTAAGAAACTGGGAGGGTGTGGTTTATTTCAGAGTAAAATGTCCAGTGTTCGTTTCCAGGGCCCTTGGCCTGAGACTGGGCGTTTGACAGCTCAAATTCGAATGGATCAAGATTTCTCCCAGACTAAAGATGCCACCACTGAGAACCCTGGCTACTTCTGGATCGACAATGTCTTCCTGCAAACTTGTATTAAGAAACCAGGAGGGTGTGGTTTTTTACAGAGGAAAATGTCCAGTGTTCGTTTCAGGGCGCTTGGAATGAGACTGGGCGTCTGAAACGTCACATTCGAAGCAATCAGAATTTCTCCCAAACTAAACATGCCACCGTATATAATCCTGGCTACTTTTGGAGAGACAATACCTTCCTCCAAACTTGAATTAAGAAACTGGGAGGGTGCGGTTTATTTCAGAGTAAAATGTACAGTGTTAGTTTCCAGGGCCCTTGGCCTGAGACTGGGCGTTTGAAACCTCAAATTCGAAGGAACAGGATTTCTCCCAGACTAAAGATGCCACCAGTTATAACCCTGGCTACTTTTGGAGAGACTGTATCTTCCTTTTAAAGTGTATTAAGAAACTGGGAGGGTGTGGTATTTTACAGAGGGAAAATTGCCAATGTTCATATCCAGGTCCCTTGGCCTGCGACCGTGCGTCTGAAACCTCAAATTCCGAAGCAATCAGGATTTCTCCTAGACTAAAACTGCCACCACTTAGAATCGTGGCTACCTCTGGAGAGACAATGTCTTCCTCCAAACTTGTATTAAGAAACTGGGAGGGTGTGGTTTTTTCCAGAGTAAAATATCCAGTGTTCGTGTTGAGGGCAATGGGCCTGAGACTGGGCGTCTGACAGCTAAAATTCCGAACGGTTCAGATTTCTCCCAGACTAAAGATGCCACCACTGAGAAACCAGGCTACTTTCGGAGAGACTGTATCTTCCTCCTAAACGGTATTAAGAAACTGGGAGGTTGTGGTTTTTTACAGAGGGAAAATGGCCAATGTTCATATCCAGGGCCCTTGGCCGGAGACAGTTGTCTGAAACCTCAAATTCCGAATGCAATCAGGATTTCTCCCAGACTAAAAATACCACCACTGAGAACCCTGGCTGTTCATGGAGAGCCAAAAGGCCTCCTCTAAATTGATATCACAAAAGTGGTGAAGTGATCTTTATTTCACAGAGAAATAGGCCCTTCTTTGCATGCAGGGGCATGGTCCTGAGACTGGGCTTCGGACTGCTAAAATCCCAAACCTAATGTTTTCTCCCAGACTAAAGATGCCAGCAGTTAGAAGCCTGGCTACTGTTGGAGAGACCAACACTACCTCCAAACTGGTATTAAGAAACTGGGAGGGTGGTTTTTCAGAGAGGAAAATTGCCCATGTTCGTAGCCAGGCAATGGGCCTGAGACCGGGCGTCTGAAACCACAGATTCCGAATCAATCAGAATTTCCCCCAAACCAAACATGCCACTGTATATAATCCTGGCTACTTTTGGGGAGACAATATCTTCCTCCAAACTTGTATTAAGAAACTGGGAGGGTGTGGTTTTTTCCAGAGTAAAATATCCAGTGTTCGTGTTGAGGGCAATGGGCCTGAGACTGGGCGTCTGACAGCTAAAATTCCGAACGGTTCAGGATTTCTCCCAGACTAAAGATGCCACCACTGAGAACCCTGGCTACTTTTGGAGAGACTGTATCTTCCTCCTAAATGGTATTAAGAAATTCGGAGGGTGTGGTTTTTTACAGAGGGAAAATAGCCGGTGTTCATATCCAGGGCCCTTGGCCGGAGACAGGCCATCTGAAACCTCAAATTCCGAATGGATCAGGATTTCTCCCAGACTAAAAATACTAACACTGAGAACTCTGGCTGTTCATGGAGAGCCAAAAGGCCTCCTCTAAATGGATATTACAAAAGTGGTGAAGTGATCTTTATTTCACAGAGGAATAAGCCCTTCTCTGCATGCAGGGGCATGGTCCTGAGACTGGGCTCCGGCCTGCTAAAATTCCAAACCTAATGTTTTCTCCCAGACTAAAGATGCCAGCAGTTAGAAGCCTGGCTACTGTTGGAGAGATCAACACTACCTCCAAACTGGTATTAAGAAACTGGGAGGGTATGGTTTTTTCGAGGGATAATTGCCCATGTTCGTAGCCAGGGCAATTGGGCTGAGACTGGGCGTCTGACACCTATAATTCGGAAGGGATCAGGATTTCTCCCAGACTAAAGATGCAACCTCTTAGAACCTTGGCTGCTTTTGAAGAGACTGGATCTTTCTCCTAAATGATATTAAGAAACTGGGAGGGTGTGGTTTTTTACGGAAGGAAAATTGCCAATGTTCATATCCAGGGCCCTTGTCCTGAGACCGGGCATCTGAAAACTCAAATTCCGAATGGATCAGGATTTCTCCCAGACTAAAGGAGCCACCACTGAGAACCCTGGCTACTTTCAGAGAGACTGTATCTTCCTCCTAAATGGTATTAAGAAACTGGGAGGTCGTGGTTTTTTACAGAGGGAAAATAGCCAATGTTCATATCCAGGGCGCTTGGCATGGGACTGAGCGTCCGAAACCTCAAATTCCGAAGCAATCAGGATTTCTCCCAGACTAAAAATGCCACCACTGAGAACCCTGGCTGTTCACGGAGTGCCAAAAGCCTCCTCTAAATGGATATTAAAAAAGTGGTGAAGTGATCTTTATTTCACAGAGAAATAGGCCCTTCTTTGCATGCAGGGGCATGGTCCTGAGACTGGGCTTCGGCCTGCTAAAATTCCAAACCCAATGTTTTCTCCCAGACTAAAAATGCCAGCAGTTAGAAGACTGGCTACTGTTGGAGAGATCAACACTACCACCAAACAGGTATTAAGAAACTGGGATGGTGTGGTTTTGTTCAGAGAAAATATCCAGTGTTCGTGTTGAGGGCAATGGGCCTGAAACTGGGTGTCTGAAACCTCAAATTCCAAAGGGATCAGGATTTCTCCCAGACTAAAGATGCCACCAGATATAACCCTGTCTACTTTTGGAGAGACTGTATCTTCTAACTAAAGTGTATTAAGAAATTGGGAGTGTTTGGTCTTTTACAGAGCGAAAATGGCCAATGTTCATATCCAGGGCCGTTGTCCGGAGACAGGCCGTCTGAAACCTCAAATTCCGAATGGATCAGCATTTCTCCCAGACGAAAAACGCTAACACTGAGAACTCTGGCTGTTCATGAAGAGCCAAAAGCCTCCTCTAAATGGATATCACAAAAGTGGTGAAGTGATCTTTATTTCACAGAGGAATAGGCCCTTCTTTGCATACAGGGGCATGATCCTGAGACTGGGCTTCGGCCTGCTAAAATTACAAACCTAATATTTTCTCCGAGACTAAAGATGCCAGCAGTTAGAAGCCTGGCTACATTTGAGAGACCTACACTACCTCCAAACTGGCATTAAGAAACTGGGAGGGTATGGTTTTTTTCAGAGGCAAAATATCCCATGTTCCTATCCAGGGCAATGGGCCTGAGACTGGGCGTCTGAAACGTCAGATTCGAAGCAATCAGAATTTCTCCCAAACTAAACATGCCACCGTATATAATCCTGGATACTTTTGGAGAGACAATATCTTCCTCCAAACTTGTATTAAGAAACTGGGATGGTGTGGTTTTGTTCAGAGGAAAATGTCCAGTGTTCTTGTTGAGGGCAATGGGCCTGAAACTGGGCGTCTGAAACCTCACATTCCGAATGGATCAGGATTTCTCCCAGACTAAAGATGCCACCAGTTATAACCCTGGCTACTTTTGGAGAGACTGTATCTTCTACCTAAAGTGTATTAAGAAACTGGGAGGTTGTGGTTTTCACAGAGGGAAAATGGCCAATGTTCATATCCAGGGCCCTTGGCCGGAGACAGGCCGTCTGAAAACTCAAATTCCGAATGGATCAGGATTTCTCCCAGACTAAAAATGCCACCACTTAGAATCTTGGCTACCTCTGGAGAGACAATGTCTTCCTCCATACTTCTATTAAGAAACTGGGAGGGTGTGGTTTTTTCAGAGGAAAATGTCCAGTGTTCGTGTCCAGGGCAATGGGCCTGAGACTGGGCGTCTGACAGCTAAAATTCCGAACGGATCAGGATTTCTCCCAGACTAAAGATGCCACCACTGAGAACCCTGGCTACTTTCGGAGAGACTGTATCTTCCTCCTAAATGATATTAGGAAACTGGGAGGTTGTGGTTTTTTAGAGAGTGAATATGGCCAATGTTCATATCCAGGGCCCTTGGCATGAGACTGGGCGTCCGAAACCTCAAATTCCGAAGCAAACAGCATTTCTCCCAGAGTATAAATGCCACCACTGAGAACCCTGGCTGTTCATGTAGTGCAAAAAGCCTCCTCTAAATGGGTATTACAAAAGTTGTGAAGTGATCTTTATTTCACAGAGAAATAGGCCCTTCTTTGCATGCAGGGCGTGGTCCTGAGACTTGGCTTCGGCCTGCTAAAATCCCAAACCTAATGTTTTCTCCCAGACTAAAGATGCCAGCAGTTAGAAGACTGGCTACTGTTGGAGAGACCAACACTACCTCCAAACTGGTATTAAGAAACTGGGAGGGTATGGTTTTTTTCAGAGGGAAAATTGCCCATGTTCGTAGCCAGGGCAATTGGGCTGAGACTGGGCGTCTGACAGCTAAAATTCCGAATGTATCACGATTTCTCCCAGACTAAAGATGCAACCTCTTAGAACCTTTGCTGCTTTTGAAGAGACTGGATCTTCCTCCTAAATGATATTAAGAAACTGGGAGGGTGTGGTTTTTACAGAGGGAAAATTGCAAATGTTCATATCCAGGGCCCTTGGCCTGAGACTGGGCATCTGAAACCGCAAATTCGAAACAGTCAGGATTTCTCCCAGACTAAACATGCCACCGTATATAATCCTGGTTACTTTTGGAGAGACAATATCTTCCTCCAAACTTGTATTAAGAAACTGGGAGGGTGTGGTTTATTTCAGAGGAAAATGTCCAGTGTTCGTTTCCAGGGCCCTTGGCCTGAGACTGGGCGTTTGACAGCTCAAATTCGAATGGATCAGGATTTCTCCCAGACTAAAAATGCCACCACTGAGAACCCTGGCTACTTTTGGAGAGATGTGTCTTCCTCCTAAATGGTGTTAAGAAACTGGGAGGTTGTGGTTTTTACAGAGGAAAATGGCCAATGTTCATATCCAGTGTCCTTGGCCGGAGACAGGGTGTCTGAAACCTCAAATTCCGAATGGATCAGGATTTCTCCAAGTCTAAAAATACTAACACTGAGAACTCTGGCTGTTCATGGAGAGCCAAAAGCCTCCTCTAAATGGATATCACAAAAGTGGTGAAGTGATCTTTATTTCACAGAGGAATAGGCCCTTCTTTGCATGCAGGGGCATGGTCCTGAGACTGGGCTTCGGCCTGCAAAAATTCCAAACCCAATGTTTTCTTCCAGACTAAAGATGCCAGCAGTTAGAAGCCTGGCTACTGTTGGAGAGGTCAACACTACCTCCAAACTAGTATAAAGAAGCTGGGATGGTGTGGTTTTGTTCAGAGGAAAATGTCCAGTGTTCGTGTTGAGGGCAATGGGCCTGAAACTGGGCGTCTGAAACCTCAAATTCCGAAGGGATCAGGATTTCTCCCAGACTAAAGATGCCACCATCATAACCATGGCTACTTTTGGAGAGACTGTATCTTCCTTTTACAGTCTATTAAGAAACTGGGAGGGTGTTGTATTTTACAGAGGAAAATTGCCAATGTTCATAGCCAGGGCCCTCGGCCTGAGACCGGGAGTCTGAAACCTCAAATTCGAAGCAATCAGGATTTCTCCCAGACTAAAAATGCCACCACTTAGAATCGTGGCTACCTCTGGAGAGACAATGTCTTCCTCCAAACTGGTATTAAGAAACTGGGAGGGTGTGGTTTTTTTCAGAGGAAAACTTCCAGTGTTCGTGTTGAGGGCAATGGGCCTGAGACTGGGCGTCTGACAGCTAAAATTCCGAACGGATCAGGATTTCTCCCAGACTAAAGATGTCACCACTGAGAACCCTGGCTACTTTCGGAGAGACTGTGTCTTCTTCCTAAATGATGTTAAGAAACTGGGAGGGTGTGGTTTTTACAGAGGGAAAATGGCCAATGTTCATATCCAGGGCCCTTGGCATGAGACTGGGCGTCTGAAACCTCAAATTCCGAATCAATCAGGATTTCTCCCAGACTAAAACTGCCACCACTGAGAACCCTGGCTGTGCATGGAGTGCCAAAAGCCTCCTCTAAATGGATATTACAAAAGTGGTGAAGTGATCTTTATTTCACAGAGAAATAGGCCCTTCTTTGCATGCAGGGGCGTGGTCCTGAGACTGGGCTTCGGCCTGCTAAAATCCCAAACCTAATGTTTTCTCCCAGACTAAAGATGCCAGCAGTTAGAAGCCTGGCTACTGTTGGAGAGACCAACACTACCTCCAAACTGGTATTAAGAAACTGGGAGGGTATGGTTTTTTTCAGAGGGAAAATTGCCCATGTTCGTAGCCAGGGCAATTGGGCTGAGACTGGGCGTCTGACAGCTAAAATTCCGAATGGATCACGATTTCTCCCAGACTAAAGCTGCAACCTCTTAGAACCTTGGCTGCTTTTGAAGAGACTGGATCTTCCTCCTAAATGATATTAAGAAACTGGGAGGGTGTGGTTTTTTACAGAGGGAAAATTGCAAATGTTCATATCCAGGGCCCTTGGCCTGAGACTGGGCATCTGAAACCGCAAATTTCGAAACAGTCAGGATTTCTCCCAGACTAAACATGCCACCGTATATAATCCTGGCTACTTTTGGAGAGACAATATCTTCCTCCAAACTTGTATTAAGAAACTGGGAGGGTGTGGTTTATTTCAGAGGAAAATGTCCAGTGTTCGTTTCCAGGGCCCTTGGCCTGAGACTGGGCGTTTGACAGCTGAAATTCGAATGGATCAGGATTTCTCCCAGACTAAAAATGCCACCACTGAGAACCCTGGCTACTTTTGGAGAGACTGTGTCTTCCTCCTAAATGGTGTTAAGAAACTGGGAGGGTGTGGTTTTTACAGAGGAAAATGGCCAATGTTCATATCCAGGGCCCTTGGTCGGAGGCAGGCCGTCTGAAACCTCAAATTCCGAATGGATCAGGATTTCTCCCAGACGAAAAATGCTAACACTGAGAACTCTGGCCGTGCATGGAGTGCCAAAAGCCTCCTCTAAATGGATATCACAAAAGTGGTGAAGTGATCTTTATTTCACAGAGAAATAGGCCCTACTTTGCATGCAGAGGCATGGTCCTGAGACTGGGCTTCGGCCTGCAAAAATTCCAAACCCAATGTTTTCTTCCAGACTAAAGATGCCAGCAGTTAGAAGCCTGGCTACTGTTGGAGAGGTCAACACTACCTCCAAACAGGTATTAAGAAACTGGGTTGTTGTGGTTTTGTTCAGAGGAAAATGTCCAGTGTTCGTGTTGAGGGCAATGGGCCTGAAACTGGGCGTCTGAAACCTTAAATTCCGAAGGGATCAGGATTTCTCCCAGACTAAAGATGCCACCATCATAACCATGGCTACTTTTGGAGAGACTGTATCTTCCTTTTACAGTCTATTAAGAAACTGGGAGGGTGTTGTATTTTACAGAGGGAAAATTGCCAATGTTCATAGCCAGGGCCCTCGGCCTGAGTCCGGGAGTCTGAAACCTCAAATTCCGAAGCAATCGGCATTTCTCCCAGACTAAAAATGCCACCACTTAGAATCGTGGCTACCTCTGGAGAGACAATATCTTCCTCCAAACTGGTATTAAGAAACTGGGAGGTGTGTGTTTTTTCAGAGGAAAACGTCCAGTATTCGTGTTGAGGGCAATGGGCCTGAGACTGGGGTCTGACAGCTAAAATTCCGAATGGATCAGGATTTCTCCCAGACTAAAGATGTCACCACTGGGAGCCCTGGCTACTTTGGAGAGACTGTATCTTCCTCCTAAATGGTATTAAGAAACTGGGAGGTTGTGGTTTTTACAGAGGGAAAATTGCCAATGTTCATATCCGGGGCCCTTGGCCTGAGACCGGGCGTCTGAAACCTCAAATTCGAAGGCATCAGGATTTCTCCCAGACTAAAACTGCCACCACTGAGAATCGTGGGTACCTCTGGAGAGACAATATCTTCCTACAAACTGGTATTAAGAAACTGGGAGGGTGTGGTTTTTTTTTTTCAGAGGAAAATGTCCAGTGTTCGTGTTGAGGGCAATGGGCCTGAGACTGGGCGTCTGACAGCTAAAATTCCCGAACGGATCAGGATTTCTCCCAGACTAAAGATGTCACCACTGAGTACTCTGGCTACTTTCGGAGAGACTGTATCTTCCTCCTAAATGGTATTAAGAAACTGGGAGGTTGTGGTTTTTTACAGAGGGAAAATGGCCAATGTTCAAATCCAGTGTCCTTGGCCGGAGACAGGCTGTCTGAAACCTCAAATTCCGAATGGATCAGGATTTCTCCCAGACTAAAGATGCCACCACTCAGAACCCTGGCTTCTTTCGGAGAGACTGTATCTTCCTCCTAAATGGTATTAAGAAACTGGGAGGTTGTGGTTTTTTAAAGAGGGAAAATGGCCAAGGTTCATATCCAGGGCCCTTGGCTTGAGACCTGGCGTCTGAAACCTCAAATTCCGAAGCAATCAGGATTTCTCCCAGACTAAAAATGCCACCACTTAGAATCGTGGCTACCTCTGGAGAGACAATGTCTTCCTCCAAACTTGTATTAAGAAACTGGGAGGGTGTGGTTTTGTTCAGAGGAAAATGTCCAGTGTTCGTGGTGAGGGCAATGGGCCTGAGACTGGGCGTCTGACAGCTAAAATTCCGAACGGATCAGGATTTTTCCCAGACTAAAGATGCCACCACTGAGAACCCTGGCTACTTTTGGAGAGACTGTGTCTTCCTCCTAAATGGTATTAAGGAACTTGGAGGTTGTGGTTTTTTACAGAGGGAAAATGGCCAGCATTCATATCCAGACCCTTGGCCTGAGCCTGGACATCTGAAACCTCAAATTTTGAAACAATCAGGATTTCTCCCAGACTAAAACTGCCACCACTGAGAACCGTGGCTGTTCATGGAGTGCCAAAAGCCTCCTCTAAATGGATATTACAAAATTGGTGAAGTGATCTTTATTTCACAGAGAAATAGGCCCTTCTTTGCATGCAGGGGCATGGTCCTGAGACTGGGCTTCGGCCTGCTAAAATCCCAAACCTAATGTTTTCTCCCAGACTAGCGATGCCAGCAGTTAGAAGCCTGGCTACTGTTGGAGAGACCAACACTACCTCCAAACTGGTATTAAGAAACTGGGAGGGAATGGTTTTTCAGAGGGAAAATTGCCCATGTTCGTAGCCAGGGCAATGGGCCTGCGACTGGGCGTCTGAAACCTCAGTTTCCGAAGCAATCAGAATTTCTCCCAGACTGAACATGCCACCGTATATAATCCTGGCTACTTTTGGAGAGACAATATCTTCCTCCAAACTTGTATTAAGAAACTGGGAGGGTGTCGTTTATTTCAGAGTAAAATGTCCAGTGTTCGTTTCCAGGGCCCTTGGCCTGAGACTGGGCGTTTGACAGCTCAAATTCCGAATGGATCAGGATTTCTCCCAGACTAAAGATGCCACCACTGAGAACCCTGGCTACTTTTGGAGAGACTGTATCTTCCTCCTAAATGGTATTAAGAAACTGGGAGGGTGTGGTTTTTTACAGGAAGAAAATGGCCAATGTTCATATCCAGGGCCCTTGGCCGGAGACAGGCCGTCTGAAACCTCAAATTCCGAAGCAATCAGGATTTCTCCCAGACTAAAAATACTAACACCGAGAACTCTGGCTGTTCATGGAGAACCAAAAGCCTCCTCTAAATGGATATCACAAAAGTGGTGAAGTGATCTTTATTTCACAGAGGAATAGGCACTTCTTTGCATGCAGGGGCATGGTCCTGAGACTGGGCTTCGGCCTGTTAAAATTCCAAACCCAATGTATTCTTCCAGGTTGAAGATGCCAGCAGTTAGAAGCCTGGCTACTGTTGGAGAGGTCAACACTACCTCCAAACTGGTATTAAGAAACTGGGATGGCATGGTTTTTTCAGAGGGAAAATTGCCCATGTTCGTAGCCAGGGCAATGGGCCTGAGACTGGGCGAAACTGGGAGGGTGTGGTTTTTTACAGAGGGAAAATTGCCAATGTTCATATCCAGGGCCCTCGGCCCTGAGACCGGGAGTCTGAAACCTCAAATTCCTAAGCAATCAGATTTCTCCAGATTCAAAATGTCACCACTTAGAATCTGTAAATTTCTGGAGAGACAATGTCTTCCAAACTGGTATTAAGAAACTGGGAGGGTGTGGTTTTTTTCAGAGGAAAATGCCCCAGTGTTCGTATGAGGGTAATGGGCCTGAGACTGGGCGCTGACAGCTGAAATTCCAATGATCAGGATTTCTCCCAGACTAAAGATTCCACCACTGAGAACCCTGGCTACTTTTGAGACTGTGTCACCTTCCTAAATGGTACTTAAGAAACTGGGAGGTGTGGTTTAGAGGGGAAAATGGCCAATGTCCACCACTGAGAACCCTGGCTGTTCATGGAGTGCCAAAAGCCTCCTCTAAATGGATATTACAAAAGTGGTGAAGTGATCTTTATTTCACAGAGAAATAGGCCCTTCTTTGCATGCAGGGCATGGTCCTGAGACTGGCGCTGCCTGCTAAAATTCCAAACCCAATGATTTTCTTCCAGACTAAAGATGCCAGCAGTTAGAAGCCTGGCTACTGTTGGAGAGACCAACACTACCTCCAAACTGGTATTAAGAAACTGGGAGGTGTGGTTTTTTCAGAGGGAAAATGGGCCATGTTCGTGCCAGGGCAATGGGCCTGAGACTGGGCGTCTGAAACCTCAAATTCGAAGGATCAGGATTTCTCCCAGACTAAAGATGCCACCATCATAACCTGGCTACTTTTGGAGAGACTGTATCTTCCTCTAAATGTATTAAGAAACTGGGAGGTGTGGTTTTTACAGAGGAAAATTGCCAATGTTCATATCCAGGGCCCTGGCCTGAGACCGGGTCTGAAACCTCAAATTCGAGCAATCAGGATTTCTCCCAGACTAAAAATGCCACCACTTAGAATCGTGGCTACCTCTGGAGAGACAATGTCTTCCTCCAAACTGGTATTAAGAAACTGGGAGGGTGGTTTTTCAGAGAAAATGTCCAGTTTCGTGTGAGGCAATGGGCCTGAGACTGGCCTGACAGCTAAATTCAACGGATCAGGATTTCTCCCAGACTAAAATGCCACCACTGAGAACCCTGGCTACTTTTGGAGAGACTGTATCTTCCTCCTAAATGGTATTAAGAAACTGGAGGTGTGTTTTTACAGAGGAAATGGCCACATTCATATCCAGGGCCCTTGGCCTGAGACTGGCTCTGAAACCTCAATTCGAACATCAGGATTTCTCCCAGACTAAAATGCCACCTAGAACTGGCTTTCTGGAGGCAAGCTCCTCAAATGGTATTAAAGGGAGTTTTTTTTCAGGAAAGGCCCTTCTGTGGATGGCTGAGATGGCCCAATCAGGATTTCTCCCAGACTAAAAATGCTAACACTGAGAACTCTGGCTGTGCATGGAGTGCCAAAAGCCTCCTCTAAATGGATATCACAAAAGTGGTGAAGTGATCTTTATTTCACAGAGGAATAGGCTTCTTTGCATGCAGGGGCATGGTCCTGAGACTGGGCTTCACGGCCTGCTAAAATTCAAACCCAATGTTTTCTTCCAGGTTAAAGATGCCAGCAGTTAGAAGCCTGGCTACTGTTGGAGAGACCAACACTACCTCCAAACTGGTATTAAGAAACTGGGAGGGTGTGGTTTTGTTCAGAGGGAAAATGTCCAGTGTTCGTAGCCAGGGCAATGGGCCTGAGACTGGGCGTCTGAAACCTCAAATTCCGAAGGGGATCAGGATTTCTCCCAGACTAAAGACGCCACCATCATAACCATGGCTACTTTTGGAGAGACTGTATCTCTCTTTTAAAGTGTATTAAGAAACTGGGAGGGTGTTGTATTTTTACAGAGGGAAAATTGCCAATGTTCATATCCAGGGCCCTCGGCCTGAGACCGGGAGTCTGAAACCTCAAATTCGAAGCAATCAGGATTTCTCCCAGACTAAAAATGCCACCACTTAGAATCGTGGGTACCTCTGGAGAGACAATGTCTTCCTCCAAACTGGTATTAAGAAACTGGGAGGGTGTGGTTTTTTTCAGAGGAAAACGTCCAGTGTTCGTGGTGAGGGAAAATGGGCCTGAGACGGATCAGGATTTCTCCCAGACTAAAGATTCCACCACTGAGAACCCTGGCTACTTTTGGAGAGACTGTGTCTTCCTCCTAAATGGTATTAAGAAACTGGGAGGGTGTGGTTTTTTACAGAGGGAAAATGGCCAATGTTCATATCCAGGGCCCTTGGCCGGAGGCAGGCCGTCTGAAACCTCAGATTCCGAATGGATCAGGATTTCTCCCAGACGAAAAATGCTAACACTGAGAACTCTGGCTGTGCATGGAGTGCCAAAAGCCTCCTCTAAATGGATATTACAAAAGTGGTGAAGTGATCTTTATTTCACAGAGAAATAGGCCCTTCTTTGCATGCAGGGGCATGGTCCTGAGACTGGGCTTCGGCCTGCTAAAATTCCAAACCTAATGTTTTCTCCCAGACTAAAGATGCCAGCAGTTAGAAGCCTGGCTACTGTTGGAGAGACCAACACTACCTCCAAACTGGTATTAAGAAACTGGGATGGTGTGGTTTTGTTCAGAGGAAAATGTCCAGTGTTCGTAGCCAGGGCAATGGGCCTGAGACTGGGCGTCTGAAACCTCAGATTCCGAAGCAATCAGAATTTCTCCCAAACTAAACATGCCACCGTATATAATCCTGGCTACTTTTGGAGAGACAATATCTTCCTCCAAACTTGTATTAAGAAACTGGGAGGGTGTGGTTTATTTCAGAGTAAAATGTCCAGTGCTTGTTTCCAGGGCCCTTGGCCTGAGACTGGGCGTTTGACAGCTGAAATTCCGAATGGATCAGGATTTCTCCCAGACTAAAGATTCCACCACTGAGAACCCTGGCTACTTTTGGAGAGACTGTATCTTCCTCCTAAATGGTATTAAGAAACTGGGAGGGTGTGGTTTTTTACAGAGGGAAAATGGCCAATGTTCATATCCAGGGCCCTTGGCCGGAGGCAGGCCGTCTGAAACCTCAGATTCCGAATGGATCAGGATTTCTCCCAGACTAAAAATGCTAACACTGAGAACTCTGGCTGTGCATGGAGTGCCAAAAGCCTCCTCTAAATGGATATTACAAAAGTGGTGAAGTGATCTTTATTTCACAGAGAAATAGGCCCTTCTTTGCATGCAGGGGCATGGTCCTGAGACTGGGCTTCGGCCTGCTAAAATTCCAAACCTAATGTTTTCTCCCAGACTAAAGATGCCAGCAGTTAGAAGCCTGGCTACTTTTGGAGAGACCAACACTACCTCCAAACTGGTATTAAGAAACTGGGAAGGTATGGTTTTTTTCAGAGGGAAAATTGCCCATGTTCCTAGCCAGGGCAATGGGCCTGAGACTGGGCGTCTGACACCTATAATTCGGAAGGGATCAGGATTTCTCCCAGACTAAAGATGCAACCTCTTAGAACCTTGGCTGCTTTTGAAGAGACTAGATCTTCCTCCTAAATGATATTAAGAAACTGGGGGGGTGTGGTTTTTTACAGAGGGAAAATTGCAAATGTTCATATCCAGATTTCTCCCAGACTAAAAATGCCACCACTGAGAACCCTGGCTGTTCATGGAGTGCCAAAAGCCTCCTCTAAATGGATATTACAAAAGTGGTGAAGTGATCTTTATTTCACAGAGAAATAGGCCCTTCTTTGCATGCAGGGGCATGGTCCTGAGACTGGGCTTCGGCCTGCTAAAATTCCAAACCTAATGTTTTCTCCCAGACTAAAGATGCCAGCAGTTAGAAGCCTGGCTACTGTTGGAGAGACCAACACTACCTCCAAACTGGTATTAAGAAACTGGGATGGTGTGGTTTTGTTCAGAGGAAAATGTCCAGTGTTCGTAGCCAGGGCAATGGGCCTGAGACTGGGCGTCTGAAACCTCAAATTCCGAAGGGATCAGAATTTCTCCCAGACTAAAGACGCCACCATCATAACCATGGCTACTTTTGGAGAGACTGTATCTCTCTGGCCTGAGACTGGGCGTTTGACAGCTGAAATTCCGAATGGATCAGGATTTCTCCCAGACTAAAGATTCCACCACTGAGAACCCTGGCTACTTTTGGAGAGACTGTATCTTCCTCCTAAATGGTATTAAGAAACTGGGAGGGTGTGGTTTTTTACAGAGGGAAAATGGCCAATGTTCATATCCAGGGCCCTTGGCCGGAGACAGGCCGTCTGAAACCTCAAATTCCGAATGGATCAGGATTTCTCCCAGACTAAAAATACTAACACTGAGAACTCTGGCTGTTCATGGAGAGCCAAAAGCCTCCTCTAAATGGATATCACAAAAGTGGTGAAGTGATCTTTATTTCACAGAGGAATAGGCACTTCTTTGCATGCAGGGGCATGGTCCTGAGACTGGGCTTCGGCCTGCTAAAATTCCAAACCCAATGTTTTCTTCCAGGTTAAAGATGCCAGCAGTTAGAAGCCTGGCTACTGTTGGAGAGGTCAACACTACCTCCAAACTGGTATTAAGAAACTGGGATGGTGTGGTTTTGTTCAGAGGAAAATGTCCAGTGTTCGTGTTGAGGGCAATGGGCCTGAGACTGGGCGTCTGAAACCTCAAATTCCGAAGGGATCAGGATTTCTCCCAGACTAAAGACGCCACCATCATAACCATGGCTACTTTTGGAGAGACTGTATCTCTCTTTTAAAGTGTATTAAGAAACTGGGAGGGTGTTGTATTTTACAGAGGGAAAATTGCCAATGTTCATATCCAGGGCCCTCGGCCTGAGACCGGGAGTCTGAAACCTCAAATTCGAAGCAATCAGGATTTCTCCCAGACTAAAAATGCCACCACTTAGAATCGTGGGTACCTCTGGAGAGACAATGTCTTCCTCCAAACTGGTATTAAGAAACTGGGAGGGTGTGGTTTTTTTTCAGAGGAAAATGTCCAGTGCTTGTTTCCAGGGCCTTGGCCTGAGACTGGGCGTCTGACAGCTAAAATTCCGAATGGATCAGGATTTCTCCCAGACTAAAGATTCCACCACTGAGAACCCTGGCTACTTTTGGAGAGACTGTATCTTCCTCCTAAATGGTATTAAGAAACTGGGAGGGTGTGGTTTTTACAGAGGGAAAATGGCCAATGTTCATATCCAGGGCCCTTGGCCAGAGGCAGGACATCTGAAACCTCAAATTCAAAACAATCAGGATTTCTCCCAGACTAAAAATGCCACCACTGAAAACCCTGGCTGTTCATGGAGTGCCAAAAGCCTCCTCTAAATGGATATTACAAAAGTGGTGAAGTGATCTTTATTTCACAGAGAAATAGGCCCTTCTTTGCATGCAGGGGCATGGTCCTGAGACTGGGCTTCGGCCTGCTAAAATCCCAAACCTAATGTTTTCTCCCAGACTAAAGATGCCAGCAGTTAGAAGCCTGGCTACTGTTGGAGAGACCAACACTACCTCCAAACTGGTATTAAGAAACTGGGAGGGTATGGTTTTTTTCAGAGGGAAAATTGCCCATGTTCGTAGCCAGGGCAATGGGCCTGAGACTGGGCGTCTGAAACCTCAGATTCGAAGCAATCAGAATTTCTCCCAAACTAAACATGCCACCGTATATAATCCTGGCTACTTTTGGAGAGACAATATCTTCCTCCAAACTTGTATTAAGAAACTGGGAGGGTGTGGTTTATTTCAGAGTAAAATGTCCAGTGCTTGTTTCCAGGGCCCTTGGCCTGAGACTGGGCGTTTGACAGCTGAAATTCGAATGGATCAGGATTTCTCCCAGACTAAAGATTCCACCACTGAGAACCCTGGCTACTTTTGGAGAGACTGTATCTTCCTCCTAAATGGTATTAAGAAACTGGGAGGGTGTGGTTTTTACAGAGGGAAAATGGCCAATGTTCATATCCAGGGCCCTTGGCCCGGAGACAGGCCGTCTGAAACCTCAAATTCGAATGGATCAGGATTTCTCCCAGACTAAAAATACTAACACTGAGAACTCTGGCTGTTCATGGAGAGCCAAAAGCCTCCTCTAAATGGATATCACAAAAGTGGTGAAGTGATCTTTATTTCACAGAGGAATAGGCACTTCTTTGCATGCAGGGGCATGGTCCTGAGACTGGGCTTCGGCCTGCTAAAATTCCAAACCCAATGTTTTCTTCCAGGTTAAAGATGCCAGCAGTTAGAAGCCTGGCTACTGTTGGAGAGGTCAACACTACCTCCAAACTGGTATTAAGAAACTGGGATGGTGTGGTTTTGTTCAGAGGAAAATGTCCAGTGTTCGTGTTGAGGGCAATGGGCCTGAGACTGGGCGTCTGAAACCTCAAATTCCGAAGGGATCAGGATTTCTCCCAGACTAAAGACGCCACCATCATAACCATGGCTACTTTTGGAGAGACTGTATCTCTCTTTTTAAAGTGTATTAAGAAACTGGGAGGGTGTTGTATTTTACAGAGGGAAAATTGCCAATGTTCATATCCAGGGCCCTCGGCCTGAGACCGGGAGTCTGAAACCTCAAATTCCGAAGCAATCAGGATTTCTCCCAGACTAAAAATGCCACCACTTAGAATCGTGGGTACCTCTGGAGAGACAATGTCTTCCTCCAAACTGGTATTAAGAAACTGGGAGGGTGTGGTTTATTTCAGAGTAAAATGTCCAGTGCTTGTTTCCAGGGCCCTTGGCCTGAGACTGGGCGTTTGACAGCTAAAATTCGAATGGATCAGGATTTCTCCCAGACTAAAGATTCCACCACTGAGAACCCTGGCTGCTTTTGGAGAGACTGTGTCTTCCTCCTTAATGGTGTTAAGAAACTGGGAGGGTGTGGTTTTTTACAGAGGGAAAATGGCCAATGTTCATATCCAGGGCCCTTGGCCAGAGTCAGGACATCTGAAACCTCAAATTCGAAACAATCAGGATTTCTCCCAGACTAAAAATGCCACCACTGAGAACCCTGGCTGTTCATGGAGTGCCAAAAGCCTCCTCTAAATGGATATTACAAAAGTGGTGAAGTGATCTTTATTTCACAGAGAGAAATAGGCCCTTCTTTGCATGCAGGGGCGTGGTCCTGAGACTGGGCTTCGGCCTGCTAAAATCCCAAACCTAATGTTTTCTCCCAGACTAAAGATGCCAGCAGTTAGAAGCCTGGCTACTGTTGGAGAGACCAACACTACCTCCAAACTGGTATTAAGAAACTGGGGGAGGGTATGGTTTTTTCAGAGGGAAAATTGCCCATGTTCGTAGCCAGGGCAATGGGCCTGAGACTGGGCGTCTGAAACCTCAGATTCGAAGCAATCAGAATTTCTCCCAAACTAAACATGCCACCGTATATAATCCTGGCTACTTTTGGAGAGACAATATCTTCCTCCAAACTTGTATTAAGAAACTGGGAGGGTGTGGTTTATTTCAGAGTAAAATGTCCAGTGCTTGTTTCCAGGGCCCTTGGCCTGAGACTGGGCGTTTGACAGCTGAAATTCCGAATGGATCAGGATTTCTCCCAGACTAAAGATTCCACCACTGAGAACCCTGGCTACTTTTGGAGAGACTGTATCTTCCTCCTAAATGGTATTAAGAAACTGGGAGGGTGTGGTTTTTTACAGAGGGAAAATGGCCAATGTTCATATCCAGGGCCCTTGGCGAGACAGGCCGTCTGAAACCTCAAATTCCGAATGGATCAGGATTTCTCCCAGACTAAAAATACTAACACTGAGAACTCTGGCTGTTCATGGAGAGCCAAAAGCCTCCTCTAAATGGATATCACAAAAGTGGTGAAGTGATCTTTATTTCACAGAGGAATAGGCACTTCTTTGCATGCAGGGGCATGGTCCTGAGACTGGGCTTCGGCCTGCTAAAATTCCAAACCCAATGTTTTCTTCCAGGTTAAAGATGCCAGCAGTTAGAAGCCTGGCTACTGTTGGAGAGGTCAACACTACCTCCAAACTGGTATTAAGAAACTGGGATGGTGTGGTTTTGTTCAGAGGAAAATGTCCAGTGTTCGTGTTGAGGGCAATGGGCCTGAGACTGGGCGTCTGAAACCTCAAATTCCGAAGGGATCAGGATTTCTCCCAGACTAAAGACGCCACCATCATAACCATGGCTACTTTTGGAGAGACTGTATCTCTCTTTTAAAGTGTATTAAGAAACTGGGAGGGTGTTGTATTTTACAGAGGGAAAATTGCCAATGTTCATATCCAGGGCCCTCGGCCTGAGACCGGGAGTCTGAAACCTCAAATTCGAAGCAATCAGGATTTCTCCCAGACTAAAAATGCCACCACTTAGAATCGTGGGTACCTCTGGAGAGACAATGTCTTCCTCCAAACTGGTATTAAGAAACTGGGAGGGTGTGGTTTTTTTCAGAGGAAAATGTCCAGTGTTTGTGTTTCCAGGGCAATGGGCCTGAGACTGGGCGTCTGACAGCTAAAATTCGAATGGATCAGGATTTCTCCCAGACTAAAGATGTCACCACTGAGAACCCTGGCTACTTTTGGAGAGACTGTATCTTCCTCCTAAATGGTATTAAGAAACTGGGAGGGTGTGGTTTTTTACAGAGGGAAAATGGCCAATGTTCATATCCAGGGGCGCTTGGCCAGAGGCAGGCCATCTGAAACCTCAAATTTCGAAGCAATCAGGATTTCTCCCAGACTAAAACTGCCACCACTGAAAACCCTGGCTGTTCATGGAGTGCCAAAAGCCTCCTCTAAATGGATATCACAAAAGTGGTGAAGTGATCTTTATTTCACAGAGAAATAGGCCCTTCTTTGCATGCAGGGGCATGGTCCTGAGACTGGGCTTCGGCCTGCTAAAATCCAAACCTAATGTTTTCTCCCAGACTAAAGATGCCAGCAGTTAGAAGCCTGGCTACTGTTGGAGAGACCAACACTACCTCCAAACTGGTATTAAGAAACTGGGAGGGTATGTTTTTTTCAGAGGGAAAATTGCCCATGTTCGTAGCCAGGGCAATGGGCCTGAGACTGGGCGTCTGAAACCTCAGATTCGAAGCAATCAGAATTTCTCCCAAACTAAACATGCCACCGTATATAATCCTGGCTACTTTTGGAGAGACAATATCTTCCTCCAAACTTGTATTAAGAAACTGGGAGGGTGTGGTTTATTTCAGAGTAAAATGTCCAGTGCTTGTTTCCAGGGCCCTTGGCCTGAGACTGGGCGTTTGACAGCTGAAATTCCGAATGGATCAGGATTTCTCCCAGACTAAAGATTCCACCACTGAGAACCCTGGCTACTTTTGGAGAGACTGTATCTTCCTCCTAAATGGTATTAAGAAACTGGGAGGGTGTGGTTTTTACAGAGGGAAAATGGCCAATGTTCATATCCAGGGCCCTTGGCCAGAGACAGGCCATCTGAAACCTCAAATTCGAATGGATCAGGATTTCTCCCAGACTAAAAATGCTAACACTGAGAACTCTGGCTGTTCATGGAGTGCCAAAAGCCTCCTCTAAATGGATATTACAAAAGTGGTGAAGTGATCTTTATTTCACAGAGAAATAGGCCCTTCTTTGCATGCAGGGGCATGGTCCTGAGACTGGGCTTCGGCCTGCTAAAAATTCCAAACCTAATGTTTTCTCCCAGACTAAAGATGCCAGCAGTTAGAAGCCTGGCTACTGTTGGAGAGACCAACACTACCTCCAAACTGGTATTAAGAAACTGGGATGGTGTGGTTTTGTTCAGAGACTGTATCTCTCTTTTAAAGTGTATTAAGAAACTGGGAGGGTGTTGTATTTTACAGAGGGAAAATTGCCAATGTTCATATCCAGGGCCTCGGCCTGAGACCGGGAGTCTGAAACCTCAAATTCGAAGCAATCAGGATTTCTCCCAGACTAAAAATGCCACCACTTAGAATCGTGGGTACCTCTGGAGAGACAATGTCTTCCTCCAAACTGGTATTAAGAAACTGGGAGGGTGTGGTTTGCCACCACTGAAAACCCTGGCTGTTCATGGAGTGCCAA
>JAREIS010001501.1:0-21319 GCA_030060385.1 Muscicapa striata striata
GCCAGAGTGAACAGGTCTATCCTTCTGCAGGGCGCTGGAGACCATGTCTACCCGGTTCCGGCCAGGCCGGCCCGACCCCACAGCATCCACCTGCCGCCGGCGAGGCGCTGCAGCGGCTCGTGGCGCCGGGGTGAACAGGTCTACCCTTTCTCAGGGCGGCCGGGCCAAGACCAGGTCTGCCCAGCTCCGGGACCGGCCTGCCAGCCGGGCGGCATCCACCTTCCGCGGCGGGGAGGGCTGCAGCGGCCTGCGCGCCAGGGTGAACAGGTCTACACTTCTCCTAAGTGGCCGCCGGAGACCAGGTCTACCCGGCTCTGAGGTTGGCCGAGCAACCAGCGGCATCCGCCTCCTGCCCGCAGGGAGGGGCGCTGCAGCGGCTTGCGGCGCTGGTGTGAATCGTCACCCTTCTCCAGGGGGCGCCGGAGAGCAGGTCTTACCCGGTTCCGTGTCTGCCCGGCCGAACGGCCGCATCCGCCTGCCGCCAGACGGGAGGGCGCGCAGCGGCCCGCGGCACCGGGGTGAACAAGTCTACCCTTCTCCGGGGCGGCCGCCAGAGACCAGGTCTACCTGGCTCCGGGGCAGGCCGGCCGGCCGGCAGCATCCACGTGCCGCCGACGAGGAGGGCGCCGCAGCAGCCCGCGGCGCTGGGTGAACAGGTCTAAACTTCTCTGGGGTGGCCGCCGGAGACCAGGTCTCCCCAGTTCCGGGACCGGCCAGCAAGCCGAGCGCCGGAATCTGCCTTCCGCCAGAAGGGGAGGGCGCTGCAGCGGTCCAGGGCGCAAGGGTCAACAGGTCTACCCTTCAACGGGGCGGACGCCGGAGACCAGGTCCACCCGGTTCCGGGGTCGGCCGGCTGGCCGGCGGCACCCACCTGCAACCGGCTGGGAGGGCGCTGCAGCAGGCGGTGGCGCTAGGGTGAACAGGTCTACCCTTCTCCGGGTCGGCCGCCGGAGACCACCTCTACCCGGCTCTGGGGCCGGCCGGCTGACCGGCGGCATCCACCTACCGCCGGCGGAGAGTGCGCCGCAGCGGTCGGTGGCGCTGCGGTGAAGAGGTCTACCCTTCTTTGTGGCGGCCGCCGGAGGCCAGGTCTACCGGGCTCTAGAGCCGGCCGGCCGGCGGGATCCACCTGCCGCCGCCAGTGAGGGCGCTGCAGCAACACGCGGTTCCGGAGTAAACAGGTCTACACCCTTCTCCGGGCGGCCGCGGAGACCAGGTCCACCCGGCTCCAGGTCCGGCAGGCCGGGCGATCCGCATCTGCCTGCCTCCGGCAGAGAGGACGATGCTGTGGCCCGCGGCGCGGTGGTGAACAGGTCTAGCACCTTCTCGGGCGGCCGCCGGGACCATGTCTACCGGCTCGGGGCCGGCCGGCCGGCGGCGGTATCTGCCTGCCGCTGGAGGAGGGAGGCAGCGCAGCCCGCGGCCCCCAGGTGAACAGGTCTACCCTTCTCTGGGGTGGCCGCCGGAGACCACGTCTACCCTGTTCGGGGCGGGCGGCCAGCCGGGCGGCATCCACCATCAGCCGCGTGTGCTGCAGCGGGGAACCGCGGCGCGGGGTGAACAGGTCTACCCTTCTCGGGGCGGTCGCCGGAGACCAGGTCTACCGGCTCCGGGCCGGCCGGCCAGCCGGCAGCATCGGCCTGCCGCCGGAGAGGAAGGCGCTGCAATGCCCCACAGCGCCCGGTGTGAACAGTTGTACCCTTCTTTGGGCCGGCCCCGGAGACCAGGTCTTCCCGGCTCCATGGCCAGCTGTCCGGCAGGCAGCATCGGCCTGCCGCCAGCGGGAGGGCACTGCAACGGAGCGCATCGCCGGGGTGAACAGGTCTACCCTTCTCCGGGCCGGCCGGCCGCCAGCGGCATCTGCCTGCCGCCGGCGGGGAGGCGCTGCAGCACCTGCGGCGTAGGCATGAACAGGTCTACCTTTCCCGGGGCGGCCGCCGGAGGCCAGGTCTAGCCGGGTCCGGGGCCGGCCGGCCGGCGGCATCCACGTGCCGCTGCCGGGAGGCGCTGCAGCGGCCCACGGCGCCGGTGCAAACAGGCATACCCTTCACCAGGGCAGCCGCCGGAGACCAGGTCTACCAGGATCCGGGACATCCGCCCGGCTGTCTTTATCCGCCTGCCCCGGCGGGGACGGCGCTGCAACGGAGCGCATCGCCGGGGTAAGCAGGTCTACCCTTCACCGGGGCCGGCCAGCCAGCCGTCGGCATCAGCCTGCTGCAGGCTGTGAAGGCGCTGAAGGGGCTCGCGGCGCCTGGGTGAACAGGTCTAACCTTCTCCGGGCGGCCGCCGGAGGCCACGTCTCCCCTGCTCCAAGGCCAGCTGGCTGGCTGGTGGAATCCACCTTCGGCCAGAAGGGGAGAGCGCTGCAGCGGCCCGCGGCGCCCGGGTGAACAGGTCTACCCTTCTCCGCAGCAGCCCCCGGAGACCAGGTCAACCCGGCTGCAGGGCCTGCCGGCGGGCCGGCGGAATCCGCCTTCAGGATGAAGGGTAGGGCGCGGCAGCGGCCTGCCGGAGACCCTGTCTGCCCGGCTCGGGGGCTGGCCGGCCAGCTGGATCCACCTGCCGCCGCCGGCGAGGGCGCTGCAGCGGCCCGCAGCTCCGGGGTGAAGAGGTCTACCCTTCACCGGGGCGGTCGCCGGAGACCAGGTTTACCCGGCTCCGGGGCCAGCAGGACGGCCGGCGGCCTCCGCCTGCCGCATGATGGGAGGGAGCTGCAGCAGCCCGCGGCGCCGGGGTCTAGAAGTCTAACCCTTTTCCGGGGCGGCTGCCGGAGACCAGGTCCACCCAGCTGCGGGTCCGGCTGGCTGGCTGGCAGCATCCTCCTACCTCAGGCAAGGAGGGCGCTGCAGCGGCCCCCGGAACTGCGGTGAACAGGTCTACCCTTCTCCGGGGCGGCCGCCAAAGGCCAGGTCTACCCGGCCACCGGGCCGGCCGGCCTGTTATTGGCATCTGCCTACTGCTGGCGGCAAGGGCGCTGCAGCGGCCCGTAGCGTTGGGGTGAACAGGTCTGCCCTTCTCCGGGGCGACCGCCAAGGACCAAGTATACCCGGCTTTGGGGCCGGCTGGCCGGCAGGGTCTACGCTGCAGCGGCAGGCGGCGCCGGGGAGAAAAGGTCTACACATTTTGGGGCGGCCGCTGGAGACAGGTCTACCCAGCTCCAGGACCGGCCTGCCAGCCGGCTGGCAGCATCCCCTGCCTGGCGGAGAGGAGGGCGCCGCAGCACCCGAGGCGCCGGGGTGAACAGGTCTACGCTTTCTGGGGCGGCCGCCGGCGACCAGGCCTACCTGGGTCCGGGGCCGGCTGGCCGGCGGGATCCACCTGGCGACGCCGGCGAGGGCGCTGCAGCAACTCGCGGCTCCGAAGCGAACAGGTCTACCCTTCTCCGGGGCGGCTGCCGGAGACCAGGTCTACCCGGCTCCAGGGCCAGTCGGCCGGATGGATGAATCCGCCTTCCGCCGAAACAGAGGGCGCTGCAGCGGCCCGCGGCGAGGTGGTGAACAGGTCTACCCTTCTATGGGGCGGCCGCTGGATACCAGGTCTACCCGGCTCCGGGGCCGCCGGCCGGTGGGATCCACATACCACCGCCGGCGAGGGCGCTGCAGCAACCCACGGCTCCAAAGTAAACCGGTCTACCCTTCTCCAGGGCTGCTGCCGGACCAGGTCTACCCGGCTTCAGGGCCGGCCGGCCGGCCGGTGGCATCCGCCTACCGCCAGAGAGGAGGGGGCTGCAGCAGCCGGCCTCGCAGGGGTGAACAAATCTACGCTCCTCCGCGGCGGCCGCCAGAGATCCGGTCTACCCGGCTCCGGGGCTGGCCAGCCGGCCAGTGGCATCCGCCGCGCCGGCGGAGAGGAGGGCGCGTGAGCGGCAGGCGGCGCCGGGAGAAAAGGTCTACACTTTTTGGGGCGGCCGCTGGAGACCAGATCTACCCGGCTCTGGGGACGGCCGGCTGGCGGGAACCACCTGTCTCCGCCGGCAAGGGCGCTGCAGCGGCCCACAGATCCAGGGTGAACAGGTCTCCACTTCTCCGAGCGGCCGCCGGAGACCAGGTCTACCCGGCTCCGAGGCCGGTCGGCCGGCCAATGGCATCCGCCTCCCGCTAGCAGGGAGGGCGTTGCAGCATCTTGCGGCGCCGGAGTTTACAGGTCTACCCTTCCCCGGGGCGGCCGCCGGAGACCAGGTCTACCCGGCTCCGGGGCCGGCCGGCCGACCGGCAGCATCCGCCTGCCACTGGCAGGGAGGGCGCTACATCGGCCCGCGTCGCCGGGATGAACAGGTCTACCCTTCTCCAGGGCGCCTGCCGGAATCAAGGTCTACCCAGCTCCGGAGCCGTACGACCGGTCGGCGGCATCCGCTTGCCGCCGGCGTGGAAGGCGCTGCAGCGGCCTGCGGCGCCGAAGTGAACAGGTCTACCCTTCTCCAGGGCGGCCCCTGGAGACCACGTCTACCCAGTTCCGGGGCCAGCCGGCCAGCCGGCGGCATCCACCATCAGCCGCCGGCGAGCATGGCAGCGGACCGCGGCGCCGGGGTGAACAGGTCTACCCTTCTCCAGGGCGGTCGCCGGAGACCAGGTCTACCTGGCTCCGTGGCCTGTCGCCGGCGGGAGGGCACTGCTGCGGCCCGTATTGCTGGGGTGAACATGTCTACCCTTCTCTGAGGCGGCAGCCAGAGACCAGGTCTACCCGGCTCCAGGCCCGTCCGGCCGGCCGGCGGAATCCGCCTTCAGGCAGAAGGCGAGGGCGCTGCAGTGGTCTGCGGCGCGGTGGTGAAAAGTCTACCCTTCTCCGGGGCGTCCGCTGGAGACCCGGTCTGCCCGGCTCCAAGGCTGGCCGGCCGGTAGGATCCACCTGCCGCCGCCAGCGAGGGCACTGCAGCGGCCCGCGGCTCCGGGGTGAACAGGTCTACACTTCTCCGAAGCAGTTTCCGGAGACCAGGTCTACCCGGCAATGGGGCCGGCAGGCAGGCCGGCGGCATTCGCCTCCTGCCGGAGGGGAGGGAGCTGCAGTGGCACGTGGCACCGGGGTGAACAGGTCTACCCTTCTCTGGGGCGGCCGCCAGAGACCCGGTCCACCTGGCTCCGGGGCAGCTCGGCCGGCTGTCAGCATCCGCCTGCAGTAGGCGTGTAGGGCGCTGCAGCGGCCCGTACCGCCGGGGTGAACAGGTCTGCCCTTCTCAGGGGCGACCGCCGGAGACCAGTTATACCCTGGTCCAGGGCCGGCCGGCCGGCGGGATCCACCTGCCGCAGCTGACGAAGGAGCTGCCGTAACCCGTGGCTCCAAAGTGAACTGATCTACCCTTCTCTGGGGCGGCCGCCGGAGACCAGGACTACCCGGCTCCGGGGCCAGCCGCCCGACCGGCGGCATCCGCCTTCCACCGGAAAGGAAAGCGCTGCAGCGGCCCGCGTCGCCGGAGTTAACAGGTCTACCCTTCTGCAGAGCTGCCGCCGGAGACCAGGTATACCCAGCTTTGGGGCCGGCTGGCCGGCAGTGTCTACGTGCTGCCGCCGGCGAGGTCGCTGCAGCGGCCTGCGGCTCCAGGGTGAACAGGTCTACCCTTCTCACGGCGGCCGCCGGTGACCAAGTCTACCGGGCTCTGGGGCTGGCCGGCCTACCGGCGGCATCCGCCACTTTCGGCGGGAAGGGAGCTGCCGCGGCCCGCGGCGCGGAGGTGAACAGGTCTACCCTTCTCTGGGGCGGCCGCCGGAGACCATGTCTACCTGGCTCCGGGGCCGCTTGGCTGGCCGTCAGCATCCGCCTTCCGCCGGTGGGGAGGGCGATGCAGCGGGCCGTGGCGCCCGGGTGAATAAGTCAACCCTTCTCCGGGCCGGCCGCCCGAGACCAGGTCTATCCGGCTCCGGGGCCGACCGACCAGCCGGCGGCATCCGCCTGCCGCCGGAAAGGAGGGCGCTACAGCGGCCCGTGGTGCCGGTGTGAAGAGGTCTGCCCGTCTCCAGGGTGGCCGCCGGAGACTAGGTCTTCCCGGCTCCGGAGCCGGCTGGCCGGCTAGGGGAATCTGCCTTCCGCCGGAAGGGGTGGGCACTGCAGCGGCCCGCGGCTGCGGGGTGAACATGACTACCCTTCTCTGGGGCGGCGGCCGGAGACCAGGTCTACCCGGCTCCAGGCCCGTCCGGCCGGCCAGCGGAATCCGCCTTCAGGCAGAAGGGGAGGGCTCTGCAGTGGTCTGCGGCGCGGTGGTGAAAAGTCTACATTTCTCCGGGGCGTCCGCTGGAGACCCGGACTGCCCGGCTCCAAGGCTGGCCGGCCGGCAGGATCCACCTGCCGCCGCCAGCGAGGGCACTGCAGCGGCCCGCGGCTCCGGGGTGATGGGGTCTACCCTTCACCGGGGCGGCCGCCGGAGACCAAGTTTACCCGGCACCGGGGTCGGCAGGCCGGCCGGCGGAATCTGCCTTCCGCCGGAGGGGAGGGCACTGCAGCTGCCCACGGCGCCGGGGTGAACAGGTCTACACTTCTCCGAAGCAGTCTCCGGAGACCAGGTCTACCCGGCAACGGGGCCGGCAGGCAGGCCGGCGGCATTCGCCTCCTGCTGGAGGGGAGGGAGCTGCAGTGGCACGCGGCACCGGGGTGAACAGATCTACCCTTCTCTGGGGCGGCCGCCAGAGACCAGGTCCACCTGGCTCAGGGGCAGCTCGGCCGGCTGTCAGCATCCGCCTGCAGTAGGCGTGTAGGGCGCTGCAGCGGCCCGTACCGCTGGGGTGAACAGGTCTGCCCTTCTCCGGGGCGACCGCCGGAGACCAGTTATACCCTGGTCCAGGGCCGGCCGGCCGGCGGGATCCACCTGCCGCAGCCGACGAAGGAGCTGCCGTAAGCCGTGGCTCCAAAGTGAACTGATCTACCCTTCTCCGGGGCCGCCGGAGACCAGGACTACCCGGCTCGGGGCCAGCCGCCTGACCGGCGGCATCCGCCTTCCACCGGAAAGGAAAGCGCTGCAGCGGCCAGCGGTGCGGGAGTTAACAGGTCTACCCTTCTGCAGGGCAGCCACCAGAGACCAAGTCTACCCGGCTCTGGGGCCGCTCGGCCGGCCGGCAGCATCCGCCTGCCGCCGGCGGGAGGAGCTGAAGTTGCCCGCGCGCCGGTCTAGAAGTCTAACCCTTTTCCGTGCCGGCTGCCGGAGACCAGGTCTACCCGGCTGCGGGTCCGGCTGGCTGGCTGGCATCCTCCTACCTCAGGCAAGGAGGGCACTGCAGCGGCCCCGGAACTGAGGTGAACAGGTCTACCCTTCCCCGGGCGGCCGCCAAGGCCAGGTCTACCCGGCCACCGGGCCGGCCGGCCTGTTATTGGCATCTGCCTGCCGCCGGCGGCAAGGGCGCTGCAGCGGCCCGCGGCGCCAGGGTGAACAGGTCTACCCTTCTCCGGGTGGCCGCCGGAGACCAGGTCTACCCGGCTCCTGGGCCGGCCGGCTGGCTGGCGGCGTCCACGCACCGATGGTGGGGGGGGCTATTCAGCGGCCCGCGGCGCCCGGGTGAACAGGTCTACCCTTCTCCGCAGCAGCCCCCAGGGACCAGGTCAACCCGGCTGCAGGGCCTGCCGGCGGGCCGGGCGGAATCCGCCTTCAGGATGAAGGGTGGGTGCGAGCGGCCTGCCGGAGACCCTGTCTGCCCGGGCTCGGGGGCCGCAGCCCAGCTGGGATCCACCTGCCGCCGCGGCGAGGGGCGCTGCAGCGCCCGCAGCCCGGGGTGAAGAGGTCTACCCTTCACCGGGCGGTCGCCAAGACCAGGTTTACCCGGCTCGGGAGGCCAGCAGGACGGCGTGACTCTCCGCCGCATGATGGGAGGGGAGCTGCAGCAGCCCAGCGCTGGGTGAACAGGTCTACCCTTCCGCGGCGGCCGCCAAAGGCCAGGTCTACCCGGCCACCGGGCCGGCGGCCTGTGTGGCATCTGCCTGCCGCGGCGGCAAGGGGGAAGCTGCAGCGGCCCGTAGCGCCGGGGTGAACAGGTCTGCCCTTCTCCGGGCGACCGCCGGAGACCAGGTATACCCCGCTTTGGGGCCGGCCAGCCGGCAGGGCCTACGCTGCAGCGGCAGGCGGCGCCGGGGAGAAAAGGTCTACACATTTTGGGGCGGCCGCTGGAGACCAGGTCTACCCAGCTCCAGTACCTGCCGGCCAGCCGGGCTGGCAGCATCCCCTGCCCAGCGGGAGGAGGGCGCCCCAGCACCCGAGGCGCCGGGGTGAACAGGTCTACGCTTTCTGGGGCGGCCGCCGGCGACCAGGCCTACCTGGGTCCGGGGCCGGCCGGCCGGCGGGATCCACCTGGCGACCCCGGCAGGGTGCTGCAGCAACTCGCGGCTCCCGGAGTGAACAGGTCTACGCTTCTCCGGGCGGCTGCCGGAGACCAGGTCTACCTGCCCAGGGGCCAGTCAGCCGGATGGATGAATCCGCCTTCCGAAACAGAGGCGCTGCAGCGTCTGCGACATTTGAGGTGGTGAACAGGTTCATCCTTCCATGGGGTGGCCGCTGGATACCAGTTCTACCCGGCCTGGGGGCCACCAGCCATGGGATCCACATACCACCGTCGGCGAGGGCGCTGCAGCAACCCACGGCTCCAAAGTGAACCGGTCTACCCTTCTACAGGGCTGCTGCCGGGACCAGGTCTACCTCGGCTTCAGGGTCGGGCCGCCGGTGGCGATCCGGGCCACCGCCAGAGAGGAGGGCTGCAGCAGCCGGCCTGCCGGGGTGAACAGGTCTACCCTTCTCCGGGCGGCCGCCAGAGACCAGGTGTGCCCGGCTCCTGGGCGCCGGGCCTGCCGGCTGAACTGCTACCGGAGAGGAGGGCGTTGCAGCAGCCCGCGGCTCCAGAGTGAACAGGTCTACCCTTCTCCGGGGACGCGCCGGAGGCCAGTTCTACCCACCTAAGGGGCCGGCAGGCGGGCCGCGGCATCCACTGCACTGCCTCATGAGGGGAGGGAGCTGCAGCGGCCCGCGGCACCAGTATGAACAGGTCTACCCTTCTCCTGGCGCCGCCGGACACCAGGTCTACCCGGCCCGGGGCCGGCCAGCCGCCTGAATCTGCCTTCTGCCAGAAGGAGGCGCTGCAGAGGCCTGCGCACGGCAATGAACAGGCCTACCCTTCTCCGGGTTGGCCGACCAGAGACCAGGTCTGCCCGGCCCGGGCCAGCCGTCTCGCCGGCGGAATCCGCCTACTGCCGGAGAGGAGGGCGCTGAAGCAGCCCGCGCGCCGGGATGAATAGGTCTAACTGTCTCCGGGTGGCCGGCGGAGACCAGTTCTCCCGGTTCCGAGGCCAGCCAGCCGGACGGCGACATCCGCCTCCCGCAAGCAAGGAGGGCGCTGCAGCGCCTGCGGCGCCGGGGTGAACAGGTCTGCCCTTCTCAGGCGGCCGGAAAAACAGGTCTACCGGCCCGGGGCCGGCCGGCCAGCTGGATCCCCTTGCCGCCGGGGCGGTGAGGGGAGCTGCAGCGGCCCTGCCCGGGATGAATAGGTCTACACTTGTCCAGCGTCCGCCAGCGACCTGGTTCACTTGGTTCCGAGGCCGGGACGGCCGGCCAGGCGGCATCCGCCTCCCGCCCCGGCGAGGGAGGGCGCTGCAGTGACCTGCGGTTGCGGGTGTGAAGAGGTCTACCTTCTCCGGGCGGCCGCCAGAGACCGGGTCTACCCGACTCCAGGACGGCCGGCCAGCCGGCGGCATCTGCTGCCGCAGGCGAGGAGGGCGCTGCAGCGCCTGCAGCGCCGGGGTGAACTGGTCTACCCTTCTCCGGGCAGCCGCTGAGACCAGGTCTGCCCCTCACTGGGGGCGGCTGCCGGAGACCAGGTCTACCGGCTCAGGGGCCGCAGGCCGGCCAGCGGCATCCGCCTGCCGCATGAGGGGAGGGAGCTGCAGCGGCCCGCCGTGCCAGGGTGAACAGGTCTACCCTTCTCCGGGTGGGCGCGGAGACCAGGTCTACCTGGCCTCCTGGGCCGGTCGGCGGTGGATCCACCTGCCGTGCCGCGATGGTGCTGCAGCGGCCCGCAGCTACGGGTGAACAGGTCTACCCTTATCAGGGGCGGCCTCCGGAGACCAGGTCCACCCGCCTGGGGCGGGGCCCGGCCGGCATATGCCTGCCACCGGCGGGGAGGGCGCTGCAGTGGCGTGGCCCCGAGTTGAGCAGGACTTCCATTCTCCGGGACGGCCGAGAGAGAGACAGGTCTACCCGCCTCCGCAATGGGCCGGCCGGCCGACGGCATCAACCTGCCGCCGGTCGGGAGGTTGCTGGAGCCGGCCCCGCTGCGCCAGGGTGAACAGGTCTACCCTTCTCCGGGCGGCCGGAGACCAGGTCTACCTGCCCGAGGCCAGCCCCGCCATCCGTCAGCATCCGCCTGTCGCCGGCAGAGGAGGGTGCCGCAGCGGCCGCGTCGCCCGGGGTGAAAAGGTCTACCCTTTTCCAAGACGGCCGCCAGAGACCAGGTCTACCGGTCCGTGGCCGTCCGGCCGGTGGGATCCGCCTGCCGACGGCGGGGAGGCGCAGCAGCGGCCCGCAGCGCCGGGGAGTGGTGATCTACCCTTCTCCCGGGCGGCCAGCGGAGACCAGGTCTACCGGCTCGGGGCCGGCCGGCCGCCGGGGCATACGCGCCTGCCTGCAGCGGAGAAGGATGCTGCAGTGGCCCACGGCGCCGGGGTGAACAGGTCTACCCTTCTCTCTGGGGCGGCCGCTGGGAGACCCAGGTCTACCCGGCCCAGGGCCGACGACCGGCCGCGCGTCTGCACCTCGGCCGGCGGGGCGGAGGGTGCTGGAGCGGCCCGCGGCGCCGGGGTGAACAGGTCTACCCTTTTCCCTGGTAGCTGCCGGAGACCAGGTCTACCCTGTACCGAGGTGGCCGCCGGAGACCGGGTCTATACTGCTCTGGGGCCAGCCGGCCAGCCGGCGGCATCCGCCTGGTGCCGGGGGGGAGGTCGTTGCAGCGGCCCGTGGCGCCGGGGTGAACAGGTATATCCTTCTCCGGGGCGGCCGCTGGATAGCAGGTCTACCCGTCTCGGGTCCGGCCTGTTGGCCGTGGAATCTTGCAGCCGGCCGGGGAGGGCGCTGTAGCGCCCCCTGCGGCAGCGGGGTGAACAGGTCTACCATTCTCCGGGGCGGCCGCAGGAGACAATGTCTACCCAGCTCTGGGGCCGGCCGGCCGTCCAGCGGCATCCGTCTGTTGCCGGCGGGGAGGGGGCTGCAGCGGCCCGCAGCGCCGGGGTGAAGAGGTTTACCCTTCTCCGGGACGGCGCCAGAGACCCGGTCCTCCCGGCTCTGGGGCCGGCCGGCTGGCCAGCGGCATCTGCCTGTTGCCCCGGCGGGGAGGGCTGCAGCGGCCCGCAGCGCCGGGGTGAAGAGGTTTACCCTTCTCGGGGCGGCCGCCAGGAGACCTCCGGTCTTCGGCCGGCTGGCCCGGCTGTTAGCGGGGAAAAGGCTGCAGTGGCCCCTTCCGGGGTGAAAGGGGTGGGCGCCGTCTTCCAGCTGGCAGCTGGCCAAGGCTGAAAGAGGTGAGTAGCCGAACAGGTCTACACTTCTTTGTGGAGGTCGCGGCGACCAGGCCTACCTGGCTCCGTGGCCTGCCCGGCCGGCCCCGGCCTGTCTGCCGCCCGGCGGGCAGAGCGCTACAGCGGCCGTAGGGCTGGGTAAACAGGTCTGCCTCACCAGGCGGCCGCCGAGCCAGGTCCACCCGGCTCCGGGGTCCGCCCAGCCGCGCGGGATCCACCTGCCGCCGCTGGAGAGGGCGCTGCAGCAGCCTGCGGCTGGGGGTGTACTATGTCTACCCTTCTCAGGCGGCCGCCAGGACCAGGTTGCCCCGTCCCGGGGCCCGCCGGCTGGCGGCATATGCCTGCCGCCGTCGGGAGGAAGCTTTGTGCCCCACGGCCCAGGGTAAGCAGGTCTACCCTTCTCCGGAGTGGCTGACGGAGACCAGGTCTTCCAGCTCCGGGGCCGGCCGGCCCGACTCCGGCATCCACTTTCTACCGGCAGGGTGGGTGCTGCAGCGGCCAGCAGCCGGGGTGAACAGAGTCTCTGCCGGGTCAGCAGCAGGAGACCATGGCCTACTCAACTCCAGGGCCGGCTGGCGACGGCCAGCTCTGCTGCCGCCCGGTGGAGGGCGCTGCAGCGGCCAGCGGGCCACAGTGGTGAGTCTACCCTTCTCTGTGGCCCTGAGACCAGGTTGCCGGCTCGGGCCGGCGGCGTCTGCGGAATCCGCCTTCCGGCGGAAGGGTGTGCCTGAAGCGGCCTGCGGCGCGGTAGTGAACAGGTCTACCCTTCTCCGGGCGGCCCAAGACCAGGTCTACCTGGCTCCGGGGCGGCCGGTCGGCCGGCATCCGCCTCTGCCTGCCGGGAGGGCACTGCAGCAGCCCCAGCGCCGGGGTGAACAGGTCTACCCTTCACCGGGCGGCGCAGGAGACAGTCTACCCGGCTCCGGAGGGCACGCGCAGCCTCCGCGCCGGGGCAGGACCCTTACGGCGGCCCGCAGCAGTCTGACTGCTCACTCTTGGCCCGCCGGACCAGCTCCGTGGCCGGGCCTGCCGCCGCCGCTCACCTGAACGCTACCGCTTCTTGTGGCTCCAGGCCCGGGCCGGTACGGCTACCTCTTGGCCGCGGACCGGTCTACCACCTCAGGCCGGCCGGCGGCGAACGCCTCGGCCCGTGGCGAGGGTGAACAGGCAGCCCTTGCTGCGGGGCGACAGAGCACCGTCTACCGTCAGGGCGCCGGCCGTCCGGCGGAGCCTTCCGCCGGTGGAGCTGCAGCGCGAGAGCGCGGGGTGCAGCGTACCCGGCCTAGGGAACGGCACAGGACATGCACCGGCCGGAGACCGGCTCCTGGCTGGCTGCAACTGCCTTCCGCTGGAGAGGTGCGCTGCCAGGCCGTAGGCCGGGTGAACAGGTCCACTTCTTGGGAGGTACGGCACCGTCTCCTGGCTGTGGCCGACCGGCGGCACCACCTCCGCGCCGGCGCAGGATCATCCGCCCTGGGCGGGTACGCCTACCTTTCTCCGGGCGGGCATGTCACCCTTCTCGGCGGCCCGGGCCCGGCCGCGACTCCCCTGCGCCGGCGGGCGCTGCAGCAGCGGCTGCCGGGTAGCATGTCACCTTCTCAGGGCGCCGCCGAGGCCAGGTCTACCCGGTCAGGCCCAGCTCCGCGGCATGCCGTCCGTCGGCAGGCGCTGCAGCGGCCGCGGCCGGCGGAACAGGCTCCCTTCTCGGGGTGGCTGACGAGACCAGGTCTTCCGGCTCGGCGGCCGGGCCGGACGGCACTCCTTCTAACAGGCAGGGACCGGTGCAGCGGCCACGGCGGGCTGGACGGTCACCCCTCGGTCGCAGCAGGGCGCAGGCCCCGCTCCAGGGGACGGCGACCCGCGCTCCGCCGGTGAACAGGTCTACCCTTCTCTGTGGCGGCCACTGGAGACCAGGTTTACCCGGCTCCAGGGCCGGCCGGCCGGCCTGCGGAATCCGCCTTCCGGCGGAAGGGGTGTGCGCTGAAGCGGCCTGCGGCGCGGTAGTGAACAGGTCTACCCTTCTCCGGGGCGGCCGCCAAAGACCAGGTCTACCTGGCTCCGGGGCCGGCCGGTCGGCCGGCGGCATCCGCCTGCTGCCGGCGGGGAGGGCACTGCAGCAGCCCGCAGCGCCGGGGTGAACAGGTCTACCCTTCACCGGGGCGGCCGCAGGAGACAGTCTCCCCGGCTCCGGGATCGGCCCGCCGGCCGGCGGCATCCGCCTTCTGCCGGCAGGGAGGGCGCTGCAGCGGCCCGCAGCGCTGGGGTGAACTGCTCTACCCTTCTTTGTGGCATCCGCCGGAGACCAGGTCTTCGTGGCTCCGTGGCCTGCCGTCCGACCGTCGCTATCCACCTGCCGCCGGCGGGGAAAGCGCTGCAGCGGCCCGTGGCGCCAGGGTGAACAGGTCTAACCTTCTTTGTGGTGGCCGCCGGAGACCCGGTCTACCCTGCTCAGGGGCCGGCCGGCCGGCGGAATCCGCCTTCCGCCGGAAGGGGAGGGCGCTGCAGCGGCCCGCAGCGCCGGGGTGAACAGGTCTACCCTTCACCGGGGCGGCCACAGGAGACAATGTCTACCCGGCTCCGGGATTGGCCCGCCGGCTGGCTGTAACTGCCTTCCGCTGGAAGAGGTGGGCGCTGCAGCGACCCGTGGCGCTGAGGTGAACAGGTCTACACTTCTTTGTGGAGGTCACCGGAGACCAGGTCTACCTGGCTCTGTGGCCTGCCGGCCGGCCGGCACCATCCACCTGCCGCCGGCAGGCAGGGCTCGTCAGCGGCCATAGGGCTGGGGTAAACAGGTCTACCTTTCTCCGGGGCGGCCGCCGAAAACCAGGTCTACCCGGCTCCGGGGTCTGCCGGGCAGCGGGATCCACCTGCCGCCGCTGGCGAGGGCGCTGCAGCAGCCCACGGCGGCGGGGTGAACATGTCTACCCTTCTCAGGGGCAGCCGCCCGAGGACCAGGTCTACCCGTCCCCGGGGCCGGCCGGCTGGCGGCATATGCCTGCGTCCGTCGGGGAGGGCGCTGCAGCGGCCCGCGGCCCCGGGGTAAACAGGTCTACCCTTCTCCGGGGTGGCTGACAGAGACCAGGTCTTCCCGGCTCCGGGGCCGGCTGGCCGGCAGCATCCACTTACTTCCGGCGGGGAGGGTACTGCAGCGGCCAGCGGCGCCGGGGTGAACAGGTCTACCCTTCTTCGGGTCAACAGCAGGAGACCAGGTCTACCCGACTCCAGGGCCGGCTGGCCGGCCGGCAGCATCCGCCTGCAGCCGGCGTGGAGGGCGCTGCAGCGGCCCGCGGCGCCGGGGTGAACAGGTCTACCCTTCTTTGTGGCCTCTGGAGACCAGGTTTACGCGGCTTTGAGGCCGGGCGGGCGACGGGATCCGCCTGTCGTCAGCGGGGAGGTCGCTGCAGCGGCCTGCAACGCCGGAGTGAACAGGTCTACCCTTTTCTGGGACGGCCGCAAGGGGCCAGGTCTCCCCAGCTCCTGGGTCGGTTGGCCGGCCGGCGGGGTCCGCCTGCCGCTGGAAGGGGAGGGCGCTGCGGAGTCCCGCGGCGCCGGGGTTACCAGGTTTACCCTTCTCCTGGGGGACACCGGAGACCAGGTCTACCCAGCTACGGGGCCGGCCGGTCGGACGGCGGGTTCTGCCTGCCAGCGGCGGGAAGGGCGTTGCAGCGGCTCGCGGCGCCGGGGTGAAGAAGTCTACCCTTCTTCGGGGGGGCAGCCAGAGACCAGGTCTACCCAACTCCGAGGCCGGCCACCCAGCCGGCAGGATCCGCGTGCAGCCGGTAGGGGAGTGTGCTGAAGCGGCCCGAGGCGCCGGGTAGAACAGGTCAACCTTTCTCCGTGGCGGACTCCGGAAATCAAGTCGACCCGGCTCTGGGGCCTGCTGTTCAGCCAGCGGGATCCACCTGCCGCCACAAGGGAAGGGCGCTGCAGCAGGCCGCGGTGCCGGGGTGAACAGGTCTACCCTTCTCCAGGGCGGCTGCCAAAGACCAGATCTAAACGGCTCCAGGGTCGGCCTGCTGGGTGGTGGGACTGGCTGTTGCCGGCAGGGAAGGCGCTGCAGCGACCCCGCGGCGCTAGCGTGAACAGGTCTACCCTTCTCTGGCGCGGCCACCGGAGACCAGGTGTTCCCGGCTACGAGGCCAGTTGGCCAGCCTGCGGGATCCGCCTGGCGTCGGAAGGGGAGGGCGCTGCAGCGACCCCCGGCGCCGGGGTGAACGGGTCTACCCTTCTCCGGAGCGGCCGTCAGAGACCTGGTTTACCCAGCTCCAATGCTGGCGGGTCAGCCAGCGGGGTCTACCTGGTGCCGGCGGGGAGGGCGATGCAGCGTCCCATGGCGCCTGGGTAAACAGGTCTACCCTTCTCCGAGGCGGCCGCCAGAGACCAGGTCTACCTGGCTCCGGGGCCAGCCGGACGGCAGCATTCGCGTACCGCCAGATGGGGAGGGCGCTGCAGCGGCCTCGTGGCACCGGGGTGAACAAGGTTACTCTTCTCCGGAGCGGTCGCTGGAGAGAAGGTCTACCCGGCTCCAGGGCCGGCGGTCCGGCCAATGGTATCCGCCTGCCGCCAGCGGGGCGGGCGCTGCAGCGGCTCACGGCGCCGGGGTGGACAGGTCTACCCTTCTCCGGGTAGGCCACTGGAGACTAGGTCTACCGGGGTCCGGGGCCAGCCGGTCGGTCTGCGAGGTCAGCCTGCCGCCGGCGGGGAGGTCACTGCAGGGCCGGAGTGAACAGGTCTTCCCTTTTCTGGGGCGGTTGCCAGAGACCAGGTCTACCTGGCTCTGAGGCCGGCCAGTCGGCGGGATCCGCCTGCTGCCGGAATGGGAGGGCGCGGCAGTGGCCCGCAGTGCCGGGGTGAACAGGTCTACCCTTCTCCAGTGCGGCCGCCGGAAACCAAGTTAAACCGGCTTAGGGGCCAGCCGGCCGGCCAGTGGGATACGACTGCAGCCAGAAGGGTAGGGTGCTGAAGCGGCCCGCGAGGCGGGGAGAACAGGTACCCTTCTCCGGGGCGGCCACAGGAGACCATGCCGTCTAGGCTCCGGGGCTGGCCGCCCGGACGCCGAGGTTCGCGTGCCGCAGGCGGGGAGTGCGCTGCAGCGGCCCCCGGCGCCGGAGTGAAAAGGTCTACCCTTCGCCAGGGCGGCCGCCTGAGACCAGGTCTACCCGGCTGCCGGGCCGGCCGTCCGGTCGGCAGGATAAGACTGCCGCTGGAGGAGCAGGGCGCTGCAGCGTCCAGCAGCGCCTGGGTGAAAAGGTTTACCCTTCTCCAGGGCCGCAGCCGGAGACCAGGTCTACCTGGCTCCGGGTTTGGTGGGCCGGCCAGCGAGGTCCGCCTCCTCTTGGCAGCGAGGGCGCTGTAGCAGACCGCGGCGCCAGAGTGAACATGTCAACTCTCCTCTGCGGCGGCCGCTAGAGACCAGGTCTACCCAGCTCTGTGGCCGGCCGGCCAGTTGGTGGGATCCACCTGGCCCTGGAAGAGGAGGGCTCTGCAGCGGCCCGCGGCACTAGGGTGAACAGGTCTATGCTACTCCTGGCCGGACGCCAGAGTCAAGGTCTAACCAGCTTTCGGACCGGCCGTCTGGCCGTTGGTGGGATCAGCCTTCTGCCAGAAGGGGAAGGCGCTGCAGCGGCCCGCGGCGCCGGAGTGAACAGGTCTACCCATTCTTGTGGCGGCCGCCAGAGACCGGGTCTGTCCAGCTGGGGGCCGGCCGGCGGGATCCGCTTTTCGCCAGCGGGGAGGTCGCTGCAGCAGCCCGCGGTGCCAGGGTGAACAGGTCTACCCTACTCTGGAGCGGCCTCCGGATACCAGGTCTACCTGGCTCTGGGGTTGGCAGGCTGGTTGACAGGATTCGCCTGTCACCGGCGGGGAGGGCGCTGCATCGGCCCGCGGCACCGGGGTGAACAGGTCTACCCTTCTCCGGGGCGGTTGCCGAAAACCAAGTCTTCCAGGCTCCGGGGTTGGCAGGCGCCTGGCAGGATCCGTCTGCCGCCGTCCGGGGTGCGCTGCAACGGCCCGCGGCGCCGGGGTGAACAGGTCTACCCTTCTCCGGGGCAAATGCCGGAGACCCGGTCTACTCGGTTCCAGGGCCGGCCGGCCGGCCGACAGAGTCCGCCTGCTGCCGCCGGGGAGGCCGCTGCAGCGGCCCGCAGCGCCGGGGTGAACAGATCTACCCTTATCCGGGCCAGCCGCCAAAGACCAGGTCTACCCGGCTCCGGGGCCGGCGGGCGGGGCAGCAGGATTTGCCTGCTGCCGGAAGGGGTGGGCGCTGCAGCGGCCCGCGACGCTGGGGTGAACAGGTCTACATTTCTCTGCGGCGGACGCCGTAGACCAAGTCCTCATGTCCCTGGGACGGGCCGGCCGGCCGGCGGACTCCGCCTGCCGTTGGCGGGAAGGGTGCTGCAGTGGCCCGCGGCGCCGGAGTGAAGAGCTCTACCCTTCCCTGACGCTACAGCCAGAGACCAGGTCCACCCTGGCTCCGAGGCCAGCCCGCCGGCCGGCAGGGTCCGCCTGCTATCGGCGGGGACAGCGCTGCAGCGGCCCGCGGCGCCGGGGTGAACAGTTCTACCCTTCTCCGTGACGGCTGCCGGAGACCAGGTCTAGCCGGCTCTGGGGCCCTCCGGTCATCCGGCAGGGTCTGCCTGCCACCGCGGGAAGGGCCCTCAGCGGCCCGCGGCGCTGGGGTGAGCAGATCTACCTTTCTCCGGGCGGCCGGAGACCAGGGCTACCCGGCTCCAGGGCCGGAGGGCCGGCCAGCAGCGTCCGCCTGCAACGGGCAAGGAGGGCGCTGCAGCGGCCCGTGGCGCTGGGGGGAAAAGGTCTACCATACTCCGAGGCGGACACTGGAGACCAGGTCTACTGATATTCGGAGCCACTTGGAGGGTTGGCGGGGTCCCCCTGCCACCAGTGGGGAGGGTGCTGCAGCAGCCCGCGGCGCTGGGGTGAACAGGTCCACCCACCCCGAAGGTCGGCGGTCGGGCCGGCGGATTCTGCATGCCGCTGGCTGGGAGAGTACTGCAGTGGCTTGCAGCGCCGTGTTGAAAAGGTCTACCCTACTGGGTGGCCGGAGTCCAAGTCTACCCGGCTCAGTGACGAACCGGAGAGGTCTGCCTACCGTCGGCATATAGGTTGGTGCAGCGGCCCTTGTGCCGGCGCCGGTGCGAACAGGTCTACCCTTCTCAGGGCGGAGGCTGAGGACCAGGTCTACCCTGCTTTGAAGTTGGCGGCTGGCCGGCGGATTTGTGTGCTGCCAGAAGGGGAGGGTGCTGCCGTGTTCCACGGCGCGGGGTGAACAGGTCTACCCTTCTCCGGCGGCCGCCGGAGACCAGGCTCACCAGCTCCGGGGCAGCCGTCGGGCCAGCGACGAAGTCCGCCTGCTGCCGGTGGGGGAGTCACTGCTGCGGCCCGCGGTGCTGGGGTGAATAGTTCTACCCTTCTCCGGGCACCGGGAGACCAGGTCTACCTCCGGGTCCAGGGCGGTGGGCCGGAAGGGAAGGGTTTGTCTGCCGCCGCGAGGATGGAGCCGCAGCAGCCGCGCCTGTGGGTGAACAGGTCTCTGCCCTTCTCTGGGGCGGCTGCCAGAGACCAGGTCTACCCAGCTCCGGGGCCATCCGGCCGGGTCCACCTGCTGCCAACTGGGATGTCGCTGCAAGGGCCTGCGGCACTGGGGTGAACAGGTGTACCCTTCTCCGGTGACCGTCGGGAGACCAGGTCTACCCAGCTCTGGGACCTCAGGCTTTCCAGCGAGTCCCGCCTCCCGCCGGACTGGGTGGTGCTGCAGGCCCGCGGCTCCGGGGTGAACAGGTCTACCCTTTTCCAGAGCGCCCACCGGAGACCAGGTCAACCCCGGCTTAGGGGCGGCAAGCCGGCGGGCGGGATCTGACTGCTGTCGGAAAGGGAGGGCGCTGAAGCTGCCAGCTGCATCGAGATGAAGAGGTCTATCTTTCTCCGGCGGCCGGAGTCCAGGTCTTCCCGGCTTCGTGTCTGGCGAGCCGCCAGCGGCACCTGTCTGCCGCTGAGATGGCTCAGCGCAGCAGTGGTATCGCCGAGGTGAACAGGTCTACCCTTCTCCAGGGCAGCCGGAGACCATGTCTACCGGGATCCGGGGCCGGCAGGCCGGCTGCCAGGATCCGCCTGCCGCAAGCAATAGGCGCCGCAGCTGCCCGCCAGCCGGAGTGTACAGGTCTACCCTCCTACCCTGCCACCGCCAGAGACCAGGTCTGTCTGGCTCCGGGACTGGCGGGCCAGCTGGCGGGATCCGCCTGCCGCCGGCGTGAGAGCACGTGCAGCAGCCTCGGCGCTGGGGTATAAGGTCTACCATACTCCCAGGCGAACACCGGAGACCGTCTGCAGATCCGGGGCCAGCGGCTGGTTGGCAGGATCTTCCTGCCGCTGGCGGGAAGGATGTTGTAGCGCAACAGTTTTGAACAGGTCTACCCTACTCCGGGTGGCCTCCTGGGACCAAGTCTACCCAGCTCAGGGGACGAACCTGCCGGCCGGCAGGGTCTGCCTGCCATCGGCAGAGAGGTCGCTGCAGGGGCCCGTGGGTTAGTGTGAACAGGTCTGCCCTTCTCTATGGCGGGATGCCAGAGACCAGGCTCCACCCTGCTCTGAGGGACGGCCGGCTGGCCGGAGGGATTTGCGTGCCGCCGAGCGCGAGGGTGTTGCCGCAACCCACGACGCCGGGTGAACAGGTCTACTCCTTCCCCTGCCGCCGCTGAGACCAGGTCTTCCCGGATCCGAGCCAGCGGGACTGTTGGCGGGGTCCCCTGCCGCCAGTGGGGCGGGTGTTGCAGGGCCGCTGCGCTGGGGCGAACAGGTACACCCAGCCCAGGGCCAGCGGGCTGGCCGGCGGTTCCGCCTGCCGCCACGGGAAGGGTGCTGCAGCAGCCCGCAGCACCAGGTTGAACAGGTCTACTCTTCTCGGGGCAGCCACCAGAGTCCAGGTACCTACCCGGCCCGGGCCTGTCGTCTGGCCGCAGGATCCGCCTGCCGCTGGAACGATAGGCGCTGCAGCGCCGGCGGCGTTGGGTGAACAGGTCCATCCTGCTCCGAGGCAGGCGGGCGGCTGGCAGATTCCGCCTGCCGCTGCGGAGGGTGCTGGCCGACCCAGGCGCCAGGATGAACAGGTCTACACTCTCCGGGAGCCCCGGAGACCACGTCTTCCCGCATCCGAGGCGGCTGGCCGCGGCATCCGCCTGCCCCAGACGGGAGGCGCTGCAGCGGCCCGCGGTCCTGGGGTGATCAGGTCTGACCTTCTCCAGGCGGCAGCTGGAGACCAGGTCTAGCTCTGGACAGCCGGACTGCCAGCGGATCTGCCGCCGCCGTGGGAGGGCGCTGCAGTGCCCGCCTGGGTTGAACAGGACGACCTCTCCAAGCGCCGCCAGAGACCAGATCTCATACTGCGGGGCCGGCCGGCCGGATCCGCCGCCGCCAGGAGGAGGTGCGGCAGCGCCCGGCGCCAGGGTGAATAGGCCTACCCTTCTCAATGGGGCCACAAAGACCAGGCTCACCGAGTCTCGGGCTGGCGGTCGACCGGTGGGGATCCGCCTGCCGCGGTGGAGGCGCTGCAGCAGCCCGCGGCGCGGGTGAACAGGTCTTACCTTCTCCGGGGCGCCACTGAGACCTTGTCTACTCCCCCGGGCCGGCCGGTCCAGCCGTCAGGATCCGCTCCGCCGAGCGGAAGGCTGCAGCGCCGAGGCACGGGTTTAACAGGTCTCCTTCTCCATGGCGGCAGCCGGAGACCAGGTCTATCTGCTCCGGGGCAGCAGGGGGCCGGCGGGATCCGCCTCTGCCGGCATGGAGGTCGCTGCAGCAGCCCGCGGGACTGGGGTAACAGGTCTACCCTTCTCCGGGG